>VSMD01137879.1:0-53968 GCA_008750895.1 Mirza zaza | reverse complement strand
TATCAAGTGTTAACCTAACTCATCTGTAATGTTGGTCACCCCATAGAAAGTTAAAGGACAAGCAACAGAGCGTCACCAACGGAAAGAAACCGTAGAGATTACCAAGATTAAATCTACCCCTTCAGTTTACAGATGAGGAAAGTGGGACTTTAAATAATAACAATAATTGCAAAGCACTTACTGAACACTTTCCTTATCCAGGTTACTTTTTGAGCACATCTGTCAAGCTAGTCCAGTTTCTCCAAGAATATCCCAGGATCTTCTCTGACTGTTTTACATATGTTAATTTACTTTTCTCACAACTTTTAAGGATTACATAGTATTATATTATTTATGATGTTATTTATATTATAATATATAACATATTGTATTATAATAAAATTATAGTATATAGTAATGAATAATTATTTATATTATATATTAAAACATGCATTTCGACATATAATTTTTTTATTTTTATGAAAATCCATTTTTCTAAAAGGTTCTATTTATTGACTACTTCATTCAAGAGTGTTACAATAAGTCCATTATGTGTTAGCAAGGAAAATCAGGGGAAAATATGCCACATTTCACATAATAAAAGTCCTCTGTTTTCATAAGATACTGAATTGGAACATCAATCCTGCATCTGAACAAAATGTTAAAAAAGTATCTATTGAATCAAAATCTGAGTTTCATTCTTATAGTCAAAATAGTGGCTCATCTGGGTCCAGTAATCATATTTTGGAAGCTAAAATCTAGGTTAAATGGCATCGGACGTGAGCTAACAATTAGATAAAATATTTGAAACAGGGACCATTTTGGAAAATTCCATTTGTATAGTCAGTATATGTGTGTCTAATGTGTGTACGTAATGTGTGTATTTGAGTTGGGAGTGTATGAATGAGAAATGAGAATGAAATTTTTTTAATTCTATCTATTTGATACCAAGTCAAACATTTGTAATATTTTAAAGCCTAATCATTTTAGAAACTGTAGCTAAAGTCCAATAAAAATTTGGAGTCAGAGTGAGAGCAGGAACATCCGATATTCTCTCATAAGGCAGTGTAAGTACATAACCAGCTCTTCCCTGGATTTCATACCAGTTCCAGAAATGTCTTTTTTTTTTCTCTCTCTTTTCTGAGACAGAGTCTCACTTTGTTGCCCAGGCTAGAGTGAGTGCCGTGGCATCAGCTTAGCTCACAGCAACCTCAAACTCCTGGACTCAAGTGATCCTCCTGCCTCAGCCTCCCGAGTAGCTGGGACTACAGGCATGCGCCACCATGCTTGGCTAATTTTTTTTCTATATATATTAGCTGGCCAATTAATTTCTTTCTATTTATAGTAGAGACGGGTCTCACTCTTGCTCAGGCTGGTCTCGAACTCCTGACCTCAAGCAATCTGCCCGCCTCGGCCTCCCAGAGTGCTAGGATTACAGGCGTGAGCCACCGCACCCAGCCTAGAAATGTCTTTTTTCTAAGTCCATATCAGAAAGTGTAGGATCAGTCGCTATAAAAAAGTAAATTTAAAACTATCGTTTCAGAAAACCGCTAACATATGCTTTTCCTTTAAGTGTCCGGTGAGTTCTTTCCCAGTCTGCGCTGCGTTGGCCTGGGTAGTTCTGTGATTGCTGAGTGTATTCAATGAAGCAGGGCTTGAAAAGTAATTGAAACTTGGAGTTGATTGGGCCTGTGGCAGCAGTCAGTCTACTTGAAATTACAAACTGGACTCCTTGAAATGAAACCTGTCATGCCCAGCAAAGCTGTTGACTGCCTGTCACATCTGGGAATTCTTGGAGGAATTGAACTAGGCCGACAGGTTAAAAAACCAAGTAACCTGGAAAATATTCCTGAATCTTCCCCTCCCTCGTAGCATCAGAGATACTGGTGGCTGTAGGTTGTCTTTGTTATCAGCTCCTGGGAGCATGGTGGTTAGGTTTTGGGTGGCATTTTTTAAACAGATGATGAGATACTTGACAAGTTAATGTCTTAAATAATTATAGGGCTGATCATTCACTTATTTCTCCTTTTGGAAAAAAAAAATTCTTCCAGTTTCCCAATTTATTTTTGGGACTGCTTCGCTTCTCTCGAGCCTTAAGCCTATGGAGTTAGGATATCCATGTATGGCTTGAACTTGGCCTTAGCTACTCTTTCTGATTGACACCCTAATTATGAAGAGCTACTGAAGGTGTCATTTTCTCCAACAGACTCTACGGCCTAATAAAAACTAGGTTTTTCTCTTTTAAAAAGTGAATAGAAATAAAACCTGGTTTCTTTTCAAAGAGTTAGAATTGTCCGCTCGACCTGGTATAAACCCACTAATTTTCTTTTCCTTCAGAGTTTCAGGGACCCACTGAGTAGTACATAATTTTGTCATTTCTCTCACTACTAAATTCAGTTTCATTTAGCTACTAATGTATTCTATTTTTTCTTATTTTAGACAACTATGGCCAAAAAAAAAGTCTCTATTATTAGACACATTTTACTCATAGTCCAAAAATTATATTTACTCTTTGAGATAATAAAATTGCTCTAATGATGAAATTTTTGAGGTTATAAACTTTGATTGAGATTCACCTACCTCTAGATCCTATTGTTTAGAAACAAAGAATCACCGTGTCCTTAAAGTTTAGTAAAAAATGGCTGATTAAATGTTATCTACCCAATTACTCAAAATGTGAGATAAAGGGAACAAGAGATACTAAAGGCAGGCCCAGCGTACATACATGTGCGTCCATGTACACACACACAAACACACACATAGGATCTCCCCAGGTCTTCACAAATGCCTAGCACTTTAAAGGCTCCTAGTTATATTTTTGAAAGGGAGGAAAGAAATGAGGGAGAAGAGAGAAGGAGAGGCTGAAAGCATAATCAAATGAAAGGCAAGGTTTCTATGAGACAGGGACTAAGCATTTGAGAGATTCTTGAATGTTCCCATGCATCTATCCGTACAGAACTTTCAAGCTAAGAGGTGTTTTCCTGCAATGGACTGATAAGAGGTTAACAAGGAAGGAAACATCTCTCACTGATGTCCAAAAATGAATAGCAAAGTGACAGACTCAAAGACAGGTGCCGGACAGAAAATAATTATATTCTACCTTGTGTAACTGTTACCCCAATTAAATTCAGAAGATTTATAATTGCTAGCTAAAAATATATACCTTTTCATGCCATTTTAACATGTCAATATTTTAGAATTTGACTTTCCTTAGCAGCTTGCTTTATTTCATGTTCTACTTGTGGGCATTTAGGGGGTTCCCTATTTAAAAAGCAATGTTTAAAGGAGTTGACCATCAATGATAAAATGCATTTGGATCTTTTGACCAGTCGGTAGGTGCTCTTGCCAAAGCGGTAGACAAGAAGTTCAAGACTGTAGAGGAGGCCAGGTGCAGTGGCTCATGCCTATAATCCTAGCACTGTGGGAGACTGAGGCAGGAGGACTGCTTGAGCTCAGGAGTTCCAGACAAGCCTGAGCAAGAGTGAGACACCCCATCTCTACTAAAAATAGAAAAAATTAGCCAGGTGTGATGGTGCACACCTGTAGTCCCAGCTACTCAGGAGGCTGAGGCAGAAGGATTGCTTGAGCCCAGGAGTTTGAGGCTGCAGTGAGCTATGATGACACCACTGCACTCTAGCCTGGGCAACAGGGCGAGGCTCTGTCTCAAAAAAAAAAAAAAGACAGAGTAACCCTGTCTCTTTCTTTATAATCAAGATTCCTTTTACTCTTTCCTGTAAAGTGATGGTTTTCCAGGAAATAAGAAAAGATTGCATTCTGAACTTCAGAGAGCAAAGAGAAGAATGACTAACAGTCCAGATTCTTTTCTTCTTGTAGCTAGTGAGCTTTTTTTCCCCCAAAAGTCCATTGAGTAGAGGAACGGGTTCTTCATTGCTTGAAAGCATTGACTAGCAACATAGAATATGGAACATGACCTCTGACCTCATCGAGGCTCCCATTCATTCTCCTTCTGTCCCTCCATAGAGTCCCAGTGAGGGGGGAGGCCTGCAACCGTGTGACGTTTGCGTGCACAGCGTGGGAATTCCAGTATGTCACTTTCAATAGTTACTCTCCCTTTTTAAGTCTCTCTGTTATCTCTACTGGAAAATAAGAATGACAATACTGAGGGTCGTTGGGAAGATTAGGTGAGGTTTTTACATATACAGTGCTTAGTGGAGTGCTGGCACACCACAGCTGCTATTATTATTGTTAAAAGCTCACTTCTATTCCTGCCTTAGGCAGATATATTAATTTCACTTAGCAACCGTTCTCCTTAAGAGTTTATATATGTTCACTCCTTAACTCCCTAGAAGAGCTGAGCAGAAAGAGTTCAAATAAAATTAATTAGAAAATTTTCCTGCTAAGGATATGGCAATACCTAATTTATCTAATGGTCCCTTCCTTACACAGAGCTCCGTAATTACCCAGAATATATATAAGAACCAGGAAATAAAAAAAATAAATAAATTTAAAGCCTGACATCCATATCAGACAATCCATACACTAAATCCCACATAGTTATAGGCACTAAATGCCCCAGAAACCAGTGAGGGAATTCCCTGCTCACTTTTGGTCTGATCGTCCTGCCTACTACAGCTAGAAATCGTGGAGGTGCAAAGAATGAGAGTTGCAAGAGCAGTTAGACCATAGAGATGGGAAACTATAAAGAACAGACACGTGAACTCTCAATGTGAGCAGTCTCTGAACGGGCCCAGATAGCCTCCTGTCTCCAACAGTCAGTGAGAACATCACTAAGTCACGCCAAGAGAAAATAATGGGTTTTCATTCTATTTAATGTTATCTAAGAAGACAAATGTGTCTATTCCATTTAAGAAAAGTTTCCATCCCAGAGGATTAACTTGTTTTTATTTGGCATGAAGGGATAATCCATACTTAACTAGAAAATTTACTTCTATGGAACACTTTATTCTTTAATATCTCTAAATAAAATAGGCATCATTGTATAACTACAATCACTACGGTGGGGAGACGTGGACCAAAAAATGCCACCATTTCACTGAAGTGGGAAATGAGTTGGACATTTTCTTGAGGGTTCTTGGCGGGAAAGGCATCACTGGTGGAAATGAAAACGTGCCATCTGAGAGGACCACACGAAGTTTGTTCCAGAGTTGCTTTCTGGAACAATGTTTAGTATATTTAGCATGTTTAACATTGCCCAGTCATGTGACTCATGAAACCACTGTAAGCACATACATGTGTGCACCCCCACAGGTCTCTTTATTGTCGGGATAGGGAAATGGATTGACTAGGACATCCTTTCTGCAGTGTCTGTTTTTGTCTGTTTTATCAAAGATCAGTTGGTTGTAGGTAGATGGCTTTATTTCTGGCTTCTCTATTCTGTTCCATTGGTCTATATGTCTACCTTTGTACCAGTACCATGCTTTGGTTACTACAGCCTTGTAGTATAATTTGGAGTCAAGTAATGTGATGCCTCTAGATTTGCTCTTTTTGCTTAGGATTGCTTGACTATTCAGGCTCTTTTTTGGTTTGCTTTTAGGATTGCTTTTTCTGGATCTGTGAAAAATGACATTGGTATTTTGATGGGAATTGCATTGAATCTTTAAATCACTTTGAACAGTATGGACATTTTAACAATGTTGATTCTTCCAATCCATGAGTGTGGGAGGTTTTTCCATCTGTTTGTGTCATATGTGATTTCTCTCATCAGTGTTTTGTAATTCTCCTTATACAGATATTTCACCTCCTTCTTTAAGTATATCCCTAGGTATTTTATTTTCTTTACAGCGACTGCACATGGCATTGAGTTCTTAATTTGACCTTCAGCTCAACTGTTATTACTATATAGAAATGTTACTGATTTGTCTACGTTAGTTTTGTAACTTGAGACCCCAAAAGCAAATACTGTAACAATAAATATAAGTAAATGGGACTTAATTAAACTAAAAATTTCCTGCACAGAAAATGAAATAATCAACACAGTAAATAGACAACCTAGATAATGGGAGAAAATATTCACAAAACTATACATCTGACAAAAGACTAATATCCAGACTCTACAATGAACTCAAACAAATCAGTAAGAATAAAACAACACCATCAAAAAGTGGGTGAAATACATGAATAGATTTTTTTCAAAAGAAGATAGACAAATGGCCAAGAAACATACGAAATTATGCTTAACATCACTAATCAATCATACGTGATATCAAAACCCCAGGGAGATACCACCTTACTTCTATCAGAATGGTTATTATTAAAAAGTCAAAAACAATAGGAGTTGGTATGAATGCATGAGAAAAAGCGCTTATACACCACTGGTGGCAATGTACACTAGTATAACCTCTATGGAAAACAGTGTGGAGATTCCTCAAAGAACTAAAAGTAGACCTACCATTCAATCCAGCAATCCCACTGCTAGGTAGCTACCGCAAAGAAAAAAAGTCATTTTACAAAAAAAGACACCAGCACCTAAATGTTTATCGCAGCAAAATACACAATTGCAAAGATATGGGATCAACCTAAGTGCCCATCAACTGAGGAGTAGATAAAGAAAATGTGGCATATGTATATTATGGAGTACTAGTCAGCCATAAAAAGGAATGAAATAATATCTTTCACAGCAACCAGGATGGAACTGGATGGAGATCATTTTCCTAAGTGAAGTATCTTAGGAATGGAAAAACAAATAACACATGTTCTCACTTATAAGTGGAAGCTATACTAGGGATATATATGGTCATAAAGTGACATAACGGACATTGAAAACTAAGAGGAGGGGCAGGTGTGAAGGGGTGAGGGATAAATATCTACCTATTGGATACAATGTACACTATTCTAATAGTGGGTACACTGAAAGCCCTGACTTCAGCATTATACAGTTAATCCATGTAACAAAAAAACCTTTGTACCCCTTTGTACCCCTTAAACCTATTGAAATAAAAAAAAGAATCTCCCCCAGGCTGCAGCGTAGCTCTATTCAAAGACATTTTAACAAAGAGCACCTTCTTTTTGATCACCAGTGCAAAAGCAAGATTTCTAGGACATGTGGGCAATAATGACTCTACTCATTTTGGTTCCACTGCAGGGTAGAGAACTGTCTGAGTCACCCTGTTATCTTCGAGGGTCCTTTACACTCAACCTTTGAGTCAAATAGGATGGAAATTCTAGATAAACTCCTCACTTCTCCCCAAATCATCCTGGCTTCCCTGTTTCTGAGAGCAGCCCTACGCTCCCAGCACTGTGGCCCAAGAACTTGGCATCCTCTTTGGTTCATCCCTGCCTTTCATCCTTGTAAGTCAACCCCCCTTGTGATTCTTCTTGCAGGCTCTCACACAGCGCCCGCCTCTCCATCACACACCACCCCTAATCCAGGCCTTTATCGTCTCATCCCAAGTCTAGTGCAACAGCTTGAAGCTGGGCCCCACCTCCAATCCCCACCCCAAGATTAAGTTGCCACTAGCAGCGTGTGACTTTAGCAAGACAGCCTAGAGAGACACTATGAGCATGGGTTAAACCTGGACAGATCTGAGGTCAGACCTTGACTCTGTCATTGATCAGCTCGGCGATCTCAGGTAACTGTTTAATAATCCAATCTCTGGGCCTCATGGGGTTGATGTGAAGATTAACAAGGTAACCACGTATAAAGTGCTTGGCACAAGGCCTGGCATGTAATGGATCATGTCCAAATTCCTTAACGTGGATGATCATCTACAGCTTGTCCTAACCTTACTTTCTCGTCTTACTTTGTAAGTCGCTCTTCCTTTACACAACCCTCCAGCAAATGAGTATTTGCACATAATTTTGTTTAGTGTTCATTTTTATCGTTTTCTTCATCCTGCTCTTCCCCACCACTAGCTTCCTGATGGAAATTCTAACACAGTCCCCAAAGTCCAGAGCCAACCTTGATCTTCTCCATGAAGTCTTCTATGTCACCCCAGCCACAAATGACTTTTATCTCCTTAGATCATAGATTATTTTTTTAGCTAGAATTTGATTATGACTTTTGTCACAGCTTCCTGATTTCAACAATATTTGAATCTCTATTTCTCCCCCAAATCAGTTTTCAGGCTTCTTAAGAGCAGAGGCCGTGTGTTTGGCCACTGCTGAATACACAGGGACACTTACAGGGACTACTTGTCATTTAGCAGGGCTTTAACTGTGAGTAAAAAAACAAAACGAACTACATTGCTTCCCTCTTTCCTTTCAAGTACTCAACTCCTGGTCTTTTTGTGATCACCGAAGCTCTTTGAACCAATGAGTGTTGCTCCTAGCGATGTATGTTTCCTATATATAAGTTCTATACTTTCTCTTTATGCATCTTGCTACAGACTTTGTGTCAAATCAAAACTCACCCCCTTTTACCCTGTAATTCAGTAACGATAATGCTAGCACACGTGTTGGGGCTAAGCCAAGTACTTAATGTGCATTAACTCACAACTTTCAACAGAAAACAGTTAGAATGGGAACTATTATTGCTCCCATTTTCCAGATGAAGAAATAGAGGTTTTGAGATGGAGAAAGAACTTACCCAAGGGCAAGTATAGCTACTAAGAGGAAGAACAGAGCCTCCCACACCAGCAGCTGACTCCAGATGCTGCCTGCTTCAGAACTCCTCTGTGATGCAGAGAATCAGACTTGAAGAAGAGGCAAGGATAGGAGCTAGCCAGCTGCTTATTGGGGCTACTGTAGTAATCTAGGAGAGAGGATGCTAGCTTAGACCTTGGGATGGTGACCAGTAGTCAAGTTCTGGAGAGAACCCAACAGAATTTGCTGAAGGACCCTATACCGTTACTGATATTAACTATCGATAATGATAATTATATTGACAGATATTCTTCTCGAAACTTCCTAACAAGTTGCCAGAGAGGTCCACTTAACTTCTTACCTGTGACACAGAACAGTAAAGGCAAACCTAGAAGAGACAGAGAAAAAAGTTTGCTCCTCTGGGGAGAAAAGCTGTCACTCCTAAACAGTCATTCTCAATAAAAAGTTAATAATCCTAAAATTTTAGCCTGTAATTGTTATGCAAAAGAGTTTTGACCCTGGAGAAGTCAGCAACTATGACTTGTGCAATGGGCAACAATGAGAATAAACTCAGCTATTCAGTGGTAGAGTACAGGGTTATGCGTCTGTATTGGCCCAAGGAAGAGAGAGGGATTACTCGGGTTTAGAGAGAAACAACAGAGCTGATAAACTGAACTGTTCTTTCTTTGAATCAATTCCATCTGAGCTTGAAAGAATAGAAAACTTTTCAAAATAAGGTTCATTGTAGGTTAGGATAATATGACAGTCTGTAGGCCCTAGAAGAATAGTCCCTTTTGCCATTTAACAAATGTCATGTTCTTCCATTGTCAGGTCAGAAAATGCAGTTTCATGTGAAGACTTGTATTCTCCTACCAGTTTTAGTTTATTTTGTCAAGCCGATTTATGGGGCAGACCTACCAGGGCTGCTTTTTGTTTCCCTTTGTATTTCCATTCTTGTCATATGACAAAGGACGCTGCTTGTTTCTTATTCTTCTCTAGTGGCCCTAGAAAAAAGACATGGAGAGAGCACAAATTGAAATCAAAAACTGCAGAAAGGAAGGGAAAAAAGGCAGCATTTCCAGGCTTGGCATTGTGTACATAAACAAGGGATTTTCTCTGCCCGTGGGACGGAGGGCCAGGCACACAGGAGCAAGGACAAAAGAGAAGCCTCTGGCAGGCATGCCAACTGCAAGGCAGGGGAGGGTCTGGGTGGATTTGATTTCTAGGAAATGGTCTTTGTGATTTTTCTTTTTTTATTTGCCATTGTTTAAGACAATAAGCATCAGATTAAAATGTAATCTTGCATCTTTGTTTACAAATGCTTTCAAGTATATTAACTCAAACAAGCAAAATTTAGGATTATCTTGGGTCAGACACGAACTTAGAATGTCCTGCCTTTGGTCCAGCATGTCCTTCAAAACCGTGTTTGTGCACACATCCACAAAGCAGCCCAGAAGCTACTCTTTCTCTATTCTCTCTCAGGCTAGGAATTTATTTTACTACTGGCTCTTATGACCACATGCGGATGTTCTTAACCAAATGGCAATATATGTTTTGCTTATGATTAGCCTGAAAAGCTGCAAGCAAAGTGAGTCCTAACCCTTTGGGAGGTGACTGCCCCAAGACAGCACTGAGTCTGTCCTGTGTTTGCTAATAACCCCAGGGGTGGATATTAGGAGCAAACCTGACTAGTCTCTGGATAGAAAATAACAGAGGGACACACAGGCACCAGAATTCAGACATTGGGCAACTGAGACCCCTGCCCTGCCCTACCTGAACCTAATTGGGACTGTTCAAGTACCAAATACATCACCCATCTGAAAAGTACTGTCCAGATTTGGACTGAGAATGGAGGATTCATTCCACAAACATTCACTGAGTACCCACGACGTGCCAACCACACTGCTGTGTAACGGGGATGTGGAAATGCAGGAGGTGCCCTAGCACTCACTCCAAGAGATCAGAGGCTAGTAAAGGATGCAGACAAGCAATAGGATAACAGGCCCTCGAGCCAAGTCGTATGGGCTCAAATGCACTGCAGGCTTTCCTAACCGTGTGGTTTCCATGTGGTATCTAAGCTCTCCGGCCTCAAGGTCATCAGCTATGAAATGGGAATAATAACAATAACTGGGAAAAAGATTTTTGTGGGATTGTCATGGTTGCAAAGTGCTGACACAGTATTTGGGGCACATTGTAAGTATACACACAATGACCATTAGCAATATTATTGTCATCAATGTTGGCATTGTTTCTGCTGTCATAGAGGTATATTCACATAGTTCAGAGAAGGCACAGAGGCCAGGCACCTAACCCAGGCAAAGAATGGTTAGAACCAGGATGAGCATGCAGGCGATGGCACTTGAACCGTGCCTCAGAGAATAAGGAGCACATAGCCAGCTAGAACTCTAGGAAAAAGACCAACCAGCAGAGAGAACAGACAGGACAAAGCCACCACAATGGGAGAAAACATGCCCAGGAAATTTGCCAAGGACAGCAAATAGAAAGGGAGTGAACAATGACTGAGCCCATGCTAGACACTGGAAACTGTGCCGTGTGATCTAAAAAGACGCTGTCACACAAAGCTTTGCAATAATGCTGAGACCAAGAGTTATCCTTATTTCACAAAGGAAGAAACCAAAGCTCAGACAGGTAGATGGCCTAAAGTTACACATCTAATAAATGGCATGATTCGCTTCTGAGTCTATTTGATTTCAAAGACAAAGCTCTGTATACAGTCTGTCCTCTCCAAGCCAGAGCTTAAAATGTGTCTTTGTGTTAGGAGGGGAATGGGGGCTGTGGAAGAGAAGAACTTACAGTAAGGGGTTTGAGTGTTGCCCTGGGCCATGCGTGCTGATGGGATTATAAACCTGTGGCAGGTTTTCCTGAATAGGGGAAGGATTGTCTTGCCCAACTTAACCAATTTCACAGGCATAAGAGTTGGGTGTATAGTAGGCTTCACATCAGTAATAGAGATTATGGTGCCATTGCCTAGCACCATAAAAAGGGAATATTTTTTAAGTGGTAATTTGTCCTAATCTAATGAAGAAAATACTTAAGGCAGAAAATGGAAATAAGATTTTCATATGGTGCCATCCATGAAAATCAAGGTCCCTTCTTATGGATGCTGTTGAGGAATTAACATATCAGGTAGGAAGCCAGAACGATTAGATGCCTAATGCTGATGTTCTGCCATTCTGAGCATGAAGGAAGAAAATCTGTGGCCTTTAAAGCTAAAAAGAGACCCAATGACCACCTAGTCAAACTTATATATTTTTTTGCAGACAGTAAAACCAAGATACAGAGAATTGAGGTGATTAGGACACTATCCTTTCAACATGGGACATCCGCCATGCTGAACTGACCTCCTCCTGTCAGCCTTGCAAAGAAAACCCAGGAAGTTGACGGCAGTATCAGGACTGAAATGAGTGTTTTCTTCCAAAAAGTTTCCCCTGACCCCCATAGCAGAATCTCCCCCAGGCTCCAAAGGGAGTGTTATTTAAGCAGCTTCTGCTGCTCCACCAGGCAAGGTGCAGAAAGCCAGCCTGGAAAAATGCAGATGCCCTGTCCTCAGCGAGCTTATATGCCCTACCTTCAAGATATTTGCCTCTGGTGCTCGTCATAGTTGAGCAGGAAGGAAAAAAGAGGTAAAATGTATTTTTTTCCTAAGGTGACAAGGAAATTCAAATAGTTATTCTCCTTACCCTCAAAGGTTTCTTTCACTTGCTCAGACTCCAAGCTGCCCAATTGCCCGAGATTGGCCCAATAACAGGTGGTGTGACCACCTGCCTGGTGGGCAGGTTCCTGGAGAGGTAAACCAAATGTGCCTGGTCTGCCAGCTTTGGAAAGTGTCAATATGATTGTCACTAGGGGAACTGGACCAGCTTGAGTCAGGAGGTGAGAAACTTCTCTGTCTGTAGCACTTTATCACGGCTTCTTGACAACCACTCCCTTGGTGATAGTTTCTCAAAGAAGTGCCTAGGCTGCCAAAGTAGGTGATGTCCTGATAAAAATGACAAGCAAGTCAATTAAAATGTGATTTCTCCCTATAATGATGAAAAAATAAAACTACCCCAAAAAAGCCAAAAATTTTTACAATTCAACAAGAAGCCCATATAGTATTATTGGCCCAAAAGAATTGTCAGTGGTTCTGGGTATTTCTCCTGAGAAGGATGTCTATTTATTTTTAAAAATATATGAAAGTATGCATGTGAAGCTAGTAATGTCCTTCCCAAGATGAAAAATATTACCTTAAGTCAAATTAAATTTTTAACCATCTGGTTGCCTGACATGATGGTAGGTGGCAAATATTCTTGATTCTGCTAGCCGGGGCCATGAAATATATAAAGAAGCTTCTGGAAATATTATTGCTGGACCTGTGGCACCTGTCACATTGGCATCCAGTGAGGTACATTGCACAGTTATGTAACAAATGGAAGAGGCAACACCAACTGTCAGGAAAAGAACTGAAAGCAAGAGATGGTAGATGATAGGTTGTCACTCAGTTCCAGTCCCCAAGAAAGCCCCAGTGAAATCTCCCCACAAAATTAGTAGATGAGGCGTTTTAGCCTGTTCCCATTTTTTGCCCTCATCACAAAATCAACAGGTTGCTTTTTCTTGGCCTCCCTATATGTCAACTTAGAATCATAAAGTGCTCTTTCAGTGACAAAGGATATGTCAATCACAGGTCCAGCGAGCCTTGGTAGAGTTACTGACCCGCATCTAAAAATTTCCTTACTATAATATGATGTATGTGATTTACCAAAAAACTCCCCAAACCTCATTACGACTGAAAGGTTCCATTTGCACCCTCAAGTTATACAAGCCAGCACAGCCCTGGGACCTATGCAGCATTGAAAAGGCTAAAGGAAAAATGAGGAAAGTGAGACTGGCAGAAAGTGATGTGGTCAATCTGTTTTTTCAAGATCCCTTCTCCAAGAAGCAAGCGCTCAAACTCGTCCCGGTGCTTGGTAGTAGTGCCAATAGAGGGCCAAGAGTGGATCCTGCAAGTAGCTCCTCCGCCTCCACGTGTAAAGGCTGCGTTCTCAACATACACGTGTCTGTGTTTTCCTGTACCATTTTGGTGCAGTCAGCTTTCCCTAGGACTTTCATTAGTGGGGGTGGAGTGCCATCACAGCAAATCTGGTTCGAGGACAACACAAGCTTCCCTTAACTCACTTTTATGTGCTAAAATACTCGTTTCTAGCTGTGAGGCAAATTGTGACAAAAGACTTCTGGGAATCATCCCAAGAGCCAAATGCTAAATGCAGAACAGAATTCATACATAAAGATGTTCATCACACTGTTATTTATATCAAACATGTAGAAACAACGTAAGTATCCAACAATGGGGGTATTGACTAAGTGAACTATAACATGCTATTGGACAAAATATTCTGCAACCATTAAAAATTATGCTTTTGAAGAGTTCCCAAGAATACAGGAAAGTGCTTTGTTCTAATGTTAATAGAAAAGAAAATAAGACTACAAACTAGTATTTCACAAATGAGCTCCCTCCTCTCCACACACAGACTCCGCCTATGGGAGAGAAAAAATAAAAGAAAAAGATAGACAACCTTGAAGGATATATACCAAAATATCATCAGTAGTGTCTCTGAGTAGGACTTGAGGTTTGGGAAATTATTTTTCATTAAAATTTTTCTAAACTTTCTACAATTTTTAATGACAAGAATATATTACTATTATAATAAGAAAAAAAATTTTTTTCTGTGTGGGAACCAATGGACATTTGGCCTCTGAATTGCATTTCTACAGAAATAAACTCTAGTGTTCTTAAATTATGATGGGAGAAAAAATGAAAAAAGGAGTCAAAGATTAGAGTCAAAAGCAAAACCCGGCACTCTTTGTTAATTGCCAAGTTGTTCATCCATGACGGTCCCTGGAGAGAGCATGGAGTTAAGTGGTGATGTGAGCATGACTCAGTCTATAAAACAATCGGCTACTAAAATCAAATTATGTATTAATGGAATACACCTTTAAAATAAACTGGGAAATCCATTGTATGATAAAATATCCTTTTGAAATTCAAATTATCCCCTATTTTATCTAATGTATAAATTCATACATGAAATCTTATAGGACATACTGGAATTATATTAATTTCGCCAAATTTCTATCTCCCCACCATCACTTTTTAGTTGCCCACTTCAACATAAAACTGTGAAACTTGTTCAAAAATATTCCATGGAAAGTCTATAGTTCATATGGAACTTGGTGAAAGTAATTGGACTTATTTGATATTAATTTTCTAATAAAAATTTTACATCTCATTCTCCACTAATCTTTTGTTGCTCATTTCCAGGTGTATTTGAAATTCCTTTGATTTTCCGTGATTTTCTAACCTCCTCCATATAAATCAGCACATCCATTTCTAGAAGTCAGTCCCTTTGGCAAAATGTTAACTTTAAGAATTTTGTCAACCAAATAAAGTTTATTTTCTCAAAAACTGAAAATCAAATATGAACATGTGTTAGATGCAAAGTATTCTTTTTATCAAGGTGCATTGTTCTCTTCCCTGTACCAAGTCACCTTTGATTATGCCGAAGAGAAAACTAAAGCTAGTATCTGCGTAAGGCCCTTTATCACGAATTGGGATTCCTGTTTGGATCCCTATCAAGGATCTTGAATCATTCCATATCTTGATGAAGATGAACTTTTGCATGTTCTATTAATCACTCAATTACTTCAAACTATTTTGAATATTAATAATTCATCAGGGAAATATTATCCTAAACTGGTGATTTTTAAAAGTCATTGCATTGTAGTGATTGAATTACTTACTGGGTCTAATTCTCTCCCTCCCCTCCTGCTCCTATCCTCAGGAAACACATTGCCAGATTCTATTAAGAAATTAAATAGGCAAATAGAAAACATCTCAGGGATGTCTCTTTTAATGAAAGTTCCAGAGGTAGCATTTTTATTGTCCTTAAGCCTGTTGTTAACATTATCGTAGTAGGTTTTACAAATTCTTAGAACATCATAAGAACTTTCTTTGTTGATTACCTATTGTGTAGCTATGGTATTTTTCTAAAATGCTCAGGCATGTTACACACCATTTGTCAGACTCGAATATCATCTCGTACATATCTAACATAGCATGAAATGATTGTGGAGTGTTCCTTTTTATTTTTGATAGATAGAGCCAAAGTGTCCTTGCAGCTTATAGATGTTTTTCAGTCCAATATCATGGTTGTTTTCATTTTCAAAAGCTCTTCTCAACCTCCTTGTCTATTTTCACAGATTCATTGCTCACTGAGACATAAATATAAATCACAAATTAAGCTAATTAATAGATACATTGACAGTGAGTCAGTTTAATTTTCCCAATATATTTTCTCGTACCCTCATCTTGTTTAACGATAAGACCTGCTGGGTTTAAGAAATGGAAAGTCCATGATTAATTCAAGCACATATGCTCTGTTTTGTTATTTAGGTAGTGAGTATACTTATTTGTTTCCCAGAAACTGAGCTAAACTGTCTTCAAACATAAAATTACTTTCCCCAAATTATATCTGCATTTCTTTTTTTAAAAACTTTTTATTGAAGTAAAATACACATATAAAATTTAAAATCTTTACCATTTTTAAGTGTACAGTTAAATGGTAATAACTATATTTATATTATTTTTTCCCCTTCATCCCTCCTTCTTACCTACCCTTCCCAGCCTGTGGTAGCCACCAGTCTACTTTCTATCTTCATGAGATCCACTTTTTTAGCTTCCCCATATGAATAAGAACATGCAATATTTGTCTTTCCGTGCTTGGCTTATTTCACTTAACATAATGGCCTCCACTACCATCCATGTTGCTGAAAGTGGAAGGATTTCATTCTTTTTATGGCTGAATAATATTACATTGTGTATATATTCCAAATTTTCTTTATCTACCCATCTAGCCCTTAGGTTGATTCCATATTTTGGCTATGGTGAATAGTGCTACCATAAATGTGAGAGTGCAGATATTGCTTCGATACATTGATTTTCTTTCTTTTGGATATATACCCAGTAGTGGAATTGCTAGATCATGTGGTAGTTCCATTTTTAGTTTTTTTGAGGAACCTCCATACTGTTCTCCATAATGGCTGTACTAATTTATATTCACACCAACAGTTTATGAGAGTTCCCCTTTCTCCACACCGCTTGCCAGCTTCTGTTATTGCCTGTCTATTTGATATAAGCCATTTTAACTGGAGTGAGATGATATCTCACTGTGGTTTTGATTTGTATTTCTCTGATGATTAGTGATGTTGAGCATTTTTTATATACCTGTTGGCCATATGTATGTTTTTTTTGTGTTTTTTTTTTTTTTGAGAATTATCTGTCCAAATCTTTTGCCCAGTTTTAAATCACATTATTTGGGTTTTTGCTATTGAGTTGTTTGAGTTCCTTGTATGTTCTACCTATTAATTCCTTGTAAGATGGATGCTTTGTATATATTTTCACATATGGCTTGTCTCTTCATTTTGTTGATTGTTTCCTTTGCTGTGCAAGACCTTTATAGCTTGATGTAATCTTTTTTTTTATTTTGGCGTATTATGGGGGTACACGTGTTAGGCTTACGTATATTGCCCATGCCCACCCTTCCCCCTTGAGTCAGAGCCTCAAGCGTGACCATCCCCCAAACATTGCACAAGGTTGATGTAATCCTATTTGTCTATTTTTGCTTTTGAGGTCTTATACAAGAAATCTTTGCCCAGACTAGTAAGGTTCATTGATTTTGTTTATCTTTTTAAAAAAGACCTTTTTATTTCACTGACCTTTTGTATTGTTTTTGTTCTCAATTTCATTTATTTTTGCTCTGATCTTTATTATTTCTTTCCTTTTACTAATTATGGGTTTGTTTGTTCTGGCTTTTCTAGTTTCTCAAGATGCATCATTAGGTTGTTTATTTGAAGTCTTTTTACTTTTTTGATATTGGTATTTATTGCTATAAATGTCCTTCTTAGTGTTGCTTTTGCCATATCCCATACATTTTGGTATGTTGTATTTTCATTTTCATTCATTTCAAGAAATTTTTAAATTTTATTCTTAATTTTTTCATTGACTTATTGGTCATTCAAGAGCATGTTGTTTAATTTCCATGCATTTGTGAAGTTTCTGAGGTTCCTTTTGCTATTAATTTCCAGTTTTATTCCATTGTGATCAGAAAAGATACTTGATATGACTTATTTTGGGGGAGAATGTGTTCCCCACTTATTTTTGGCCTAAAGTATGGTCTATTCTGGAGAATGTTCTATGTGCTGATGAAAAAAATTTGTATTATGCTGCAATTGAGTGAATGTTCTGTAAATATTGGTTAGGCCTAGTAAGTCTAGTGTGTAGTTTAACTCCACTGTTTCTTTGTTGATTTTCTGTCTGGATGATCTGCTTTTTACTGAGATTGGGTTGTTAAAGTCCCCTACTATTATTGAAGCATAGCTTTCCCTTTATATGAGCTCCTTTATATGTTATATACTTATTCTCTCTTGCTACTTTTAGGATCTTTTCTTTGTCCTTGACCTTTGTGAGTTTGATTATTGTGTGCCTTGGCATAGCCTTATTTGAGTTGAATCTGTTTGGTGTTCTCAGACCTTATGACACCTGGACATTTATATCTTTCTCAAGTTTTGAAATTTTTCTCTTATTATTTCTTTAAATAAGCTTTCTCTCCCTTCCTCTTGTTCAACTCCCTCTTAAACACCAGTAATTCTTAGATTTAGTCTTTTGAGGTAATTTTATATGTCTTTTAGGTGGTCTTTATTCCTTTTCATTCTTTTTTCTTTTTTCTCATCAGACTGTATATTTTCACATCACCAGTTTTCAAGTTCACTGATTTTTTTCTTCTCTTGATTCATTCTGCTGCTGAGAGCCTCTAATGAATTCTTCAGTTCAGCAAATGTATTTCTCAGTTCCAAGATTCCTGTTTGGTTTTTATTGTTATTTCAATCACTTTGTTAAATTTCCTTGATAAATTTCTGAATTGTGTTTTTGTGTTATCTTGGAGATCACTGAGCTTTTTCTTAAAACTGCTACTTTAAATTCTTGGTCAGAGAGCTCACAAATCATTGTCTTGTTGGGGCCAGTTATTGGATTTTTGCTTTGTCCTTTTGGGGAAGTCATGGTTCCCTTTTTGCTTTTGTTTCTTGTGGGTATATATGCCTATGTCTGTGTGTTAAAGGATTGGTTATTTATTCCAGTTTTCTCTGTCCAGCTTGCTTTGTTTTTTATTGGATACATTTGCTTAGCAAATCTTTATCTCTAGGTCACTGCCTCCTTTTCAGCCCTAGGTGATGCCTTAAGCCCAGGGTTGCCTCAGCTCTAGTAAATGAGCAGAGTGCAGCCTGTCATGATTGGGGGAGGTCCCAAAGTAATTATCCCAGCACTATGGGGAGACTGGTTAGGCGTTTGTGCCTAGGGGACCTGTGGAGCATACCTCCTACAGTATGGTGCTGCTGAATAGCCACTCTGATTTTGTGTCTCCTTTGGCTGAGTTACAGAGCAGAGTTTCCAAATCTAGGGGATGATTGTTGTCTCTGCCTGTCCTCAGGCACTTTTCTACCTGCAAGCATTCATGATGCTTCCTATGGGTTAAGGCAAGGACAAGTCTCCTGCCAGGGAACCCAAGATGGTAGGAGAGCTGGTTGACCTCCTCAATCTCATTTTTTCCAGTGTAGAAACCATGAGTTGGAGGAAGATTTTCTGTGTGCTTGATACTGAGCAGAATGAAGAGGAGGGCATCACAGATGTGGAAGTCCAGTTCTCCTGTCATCTGTTCAGAGTTTTTTCACTTCTCCCTGGCCCTAGAATCTGTCTCATCCTCATATTTGAGTTCTGGATTGTTGTTCATGAAATCTAGGCAGTGCATGTTTGGTTTTGGTTTTCTGTGGAGAGGCAGAGGGAGGGAATGGAGCCAGCTTGCTTTTTTTCCACCATTGCAAAACTGGAAGTCCCCTATTTCCACATTTCTGTTTCATTTTTCTGTAATATATTCCTACTTTGAGTCTTTCTCTATATAGTATGGCTTAATCTATATGGAGCCAAAGTTTAAACATTTTGGTGAAAAATACTTTTGGGTTAATTGGGGCTGCCTATATTTCAAAACTGTCACATTCATAATAAGTCTCAACATATAATGTCTAAAACTCAGGCAGCCTACTTTCTATCACATAATGCTTGACAAAATGTTTAATTCCTGAACAATAATATAGTGCCATGTGTCTTGTGTTAAAATTGACTCTTAGCACTTATGACAAACTCTTGGTCTGTGGACTAATACACCCATTCACTTTAGCTATGTTTTTATTCTTGTGTGGAATATTCTATCTTTTAATTTTTATTTTCTTCAAACCAGTCTCCCAAACGCAACCATTTGGTAATAATTAATCCAATTAACAAATGCTTACTGAGCAAGGACTAGGACTCCTGCCTTCAAATAAACTTCTCTGTAATGCAAAGAGACATGTGCAAATGCAAGAAAGGAAGGGGTTGAAAGCAGTATCCTAGAAAGCCGTAGAGACTAACAGAGGCACAAAGAGAAAGCGAAGGTTTGATCTTAGTTATATGGGAAGCTTCTTAAATGGCACATATCAAGCAAAAAGCCATGTAATCTGTTCACCAAGCAGGGGGAAGTGTATTTCAGGAAGAAGGAACTGAATGAACAAAGGTGGAAAGGCCAGAAACAACATCAGGGGCCCTAAAAGGAGCAAGATGCTCAGCACAACTGGGACATCAGGCGAATGGGGTCAGGTCGTGGCTGTGGTGGTGTGGTGGTATGGTGTGTGTGTGTGGTGGTGACAGCAAGAATGCAATCAACAAGAGATAAAACTGAAGAAAGAGCTGGGAGTGTGACATTGGAAGCCCTGCTAAGAATTTTTAGCTTTATTTCATAGGGATGGCCACTAAAAAATTATAACAAGGAGGGTGATATGATCCGGCATGGAAGATTGCTTGAATAGCTGCATTGAGACTAGAATGGAAGTGGGGAGGGACAGGACCAGAGTTAGGAAGACCAGGAAAGAAGCTGCTGCAATTGTTAAGATGCTAAACAAAGGTCGTAAAAGTGAGGATAGAAAGAAAGAAGTAAACAGGAGGAAGAAATCATGCTGTAGAGAACTTTTCACAATCTGGCACATAATATATTTTACTTACTTTCCTTTTGTCTTCCCTTTCTAGAATGTAGGCTCCATGGAAGCAGGGATTTTTTTTGTCAGTTTTGGTTCACTGCTATATTCCCAGCAACTTAACAGTGCCTGGCACAGAAGAGATACTCAATAAATGTGTTCAATGAATCAATTCCATGCAGGGTGAGGATGCCTGTGACAAGTGTGATGCCCAGATTCCTGACTTTTAGGGGTGCACAATGAGAGCAAGAACATAACCAGAGAAGCTGATTGGCAGGCAGGTCAGAGGAGCAGAAAATAGGGGGACTGTGTCATTTTGAAAGATTTTGCTACCCCTCAACATGAGAATCAAAATCCCATCTAGGATAAGGTAATTTCTCCACAAGAGAGCAGAAAACATAAGCTATCAAAATGAATTTTTGGGGAAAGTACTTTTTTAACAAAATGTTTTGATGCTTATTCTTTTGGGTCTCAAAAAACATTTTAATCTCCCTGTATTCCACCATGCTTCCACAAGATCACCAACCATGTCAAACAATTCTGAGAGTTACTTTTTGGGTACATGTTAAAAATACCAATTTTATAGTAAACAAAAATTCAGGCTTTACTCAATCACCTGTGAAATAGTTATATGAGTAACGTCTATCTGATTCAGAATTTTTTCTATTAAAACTTACATTGCTGAGATTGCTAGAGTGAGCATATATGCCTATTTCCCTTCCTGCCACTCATTCTCAAATGATGCAAAAAAGACAAAATGACAAACATATGTATTTCCTAAACAGATCTCTGTGTTCAGCTTGAAGAGAGAGGGAAAGGATACCATATTAGGAAACAAGAAATTTTGAGTGATTTATGGAATTTTCAAGCAGGTATAGAAACTAGAGTTTTCAAATTATTATAGGAGAAAAATATGTACTATGAAGTTAACAGTTATTCCGGTTACCATTCAGGATCAAAATAAACCAAGGCAGGGAACAAGAGAGGGTCCTGGGAGCAAACTAAGAGTAATGAATTAAAGAACTCCCCTTAGAATAACTAGGCCCAGAAATTCCATATCTACCAATTTTAGCCAACAGACATACTCACCCATGTGCATACACAGATATTCACTGCAACTGTGTTCAGCAAAAGATGGAGAATGATCCAAATGTTCATTAGCAGAAGGCTGGTTAAATAAATCATGGTACATACATATAATGAAACATTATGCAGGCAACAAATAATGGCACCCATCTCCCTGTGGTTGAATGGAATGGTCTCCAGGATAAATTGTCAAGTGGAAATAGCAAAGTGTAGAAAAGTGCATAAAGCTTGCTGCCACTTATGTGAAATGGAAACCTGTTTGTATGTGTATAGAACATCTCTAAAACTGGTAATACCGGTTTGCTTTGTTGAGGAGCACCAGAGTAGTGAGGACAGGAGTGATACACTTAATTTTCACCATTTGTGCATATATTACCTGTTCAAATATATCATATTTTTAAAGGCAAGAAATAGTGTGGAAGAGAAATGATAAGAAAGTCGAGAAAATAGAAAACATAAAATAAGTTGGGAGAAATAAGACCAAAAAATTCAGGAATCATATTAAATGTAGCTAGAGTTTTTCCTGCAATTAAGAGAGAGAGTTGGTTTTGGGGAAAAAAATCTAGCCTTGCTGTTTACAAGATATTAATACATACCTCAAATGCAATGACACAGAAAAGTGACAAATAACCAGATGTAATAATATACCAGACAAATCCTAATCCCCAAAAAGTATATGTGGCAATTATAATATTATATAAAACAAAATATAATACAAAGCAACAGCATTAAAAAGGAAGGGATGATATCATATGTTGATAAGAAGTGTAATCCACAAAGAACATAGATTATCATGAATATTTATACATTCATAAAAAGCTTCAAAACATACTTTGTTTTCAAAGACTGTTTATTTGCAAGGGATAATTGTGAAGTGTGTAATCATAATAAGAGATTTTAACATGCCCTCAGAATTCAACAAAGAAGACAAATAAGAAATAAGTAAATGCACAGAGGATTTGAATTAAAAAATAGTAAGTGTAATCTATTTTATATATATTGAACTCTGTATCTAGCAAATAGAGAATGCACACTCTTTTCAAAGTATCATGTTTACAAAATGCTGCACAAACCAAGGAATTTTTACCTAGATATCATATTTCAAAGCTACTATTTTGATTCATCGCCCGACCAAGAATATTTAATATCACCTGATTTTTTGCATCTCTGCCAACACGGAGTGGGGCAGGGGATGGTTGGTAGGAGATGAAGACTGGTTTTTCAGCTGGGCGCGGTGGTTCACGCCTGTAATCCTAGCCCTCTGGGAGGCTGAGGAGGGCGGATTGCTCGAGGTCAGGAGTTTGAAACCAGCCTGAGCAAGAGTGAGACCCTATCTCTACTATAAATAGAAAGAAATTAATTGGCCAACTAATATACATAGAAAAAATTAGCCAGGCATGGTGGCACATGCCTGTAGTCCCAGCTATTTGGGAGGCTGAGGCAGGAGGATTGCTTGAGCCCAGGAGTTTGAGGTTGCTGTGAGCTAGGCTGATGCCACGTCACTCACTTTAGCCTGGGCAACAAAGTGAGACTCTGTCTCAAAAAAAAAAAAAAAAAAAAGACTGGTTTTTCTTGTTTGACTTCTTTAATTCTGAAGCAAGGATATAAATTATGCAATTAATATTTTTAAGCATTTCAATTTCAAATAACAAAGTTTTTGAGTCATGATGAAGATGTAATATCTCAGGTCAGCCAAGGCAAAATTATAAAATAACTTTTTTCTATGGAGCCTCCAGTCTCCCTTTGGTGCTCCCTTTTCCTCTTTTTAAGACACCCTTCCCCCTCGCAGTTTCACCCCCAGGTCCTTGGGTTCTTCAACCCAAGCATATCAGGACTGGGCATGAACAGGTGGGCAACCATTGCTCCCACATCAGCTTTCCAGAAAAACTTTAAAGCCTTGTTGTACCATAACATTGCAAGTTCCTTGACAAACAACAGTATATATGTTCATAGACCTTTCCCCAGAAATCCTTCAGAAACTCTACATTTATCTTTCTTTCACCAACCTCAAATCTAAATCTGTTGCTAGAAAAGCCTGATAATCTTGTATTTCAGTGTAAATTTAATGTGTCTATTTGCTGCCTCAGAAGAATTTCCATCTGAAATGTTATCTCTAATTACGCAGTGAAATGTAGGCATCAGCAGAACAAGTAGGTCAGATGTTTAAAGAACTCCAGTTGATGCCTAATTTCTTAATTCTATTACACAATGAGCTCAGATGTTATCCTGATTCTCCTCAGCTTGCTACCAGCTAACTGCAAGATACATGATAATACCTTTCAGACCATAACCAGCCTTGGCTTAAAGAGTTCTAATAACTTAAAGAGTTAGCCAGAGTTTCACCTTAGCCTCCTGGTTCTTTCTCCAGTGGATCCCAAATTTTCTTCTCAATTCAGGCATCCCTTCCTGAGTTCAGAGTATAAAATAGCTGCCTCTCAACTCCCAAAGGAGTCTCTAGGAGTATCAGTAGTTGTTCGGGACAATGTCCACAAGGCACCTTGGCCAGACCCATGGTTATACTGAAGCAGATTTCTGTGCAAATTTCATTGAGTTGGAACACAACCCCACCTGATAATCCTTACCAGAGATCACAACTGTGGCCCATGACCCAAACATAGTGCATAGATGCATTTTGTTTGTCTCTCTATATTTTTTAACTTTTTGAGTTCAAATGTCTATGGAGGTATTTCAACTTGCAACATCTGCCTTAACACTACTCATTCTAGGCTCTGACCTTGGGACATAAACAAGTACAACAGAGTCAGGTAGCTCGCAAGTCAGGTGCTTGTTTTATCTTCCCTGCCACATCATTTCTTTTCCCAATATTTAAGGCACAAAAAGGTGAGAGCTATTGAATTCCAATCACAACTGTCCTTATAGCTCGGTGTGTGACCTTAAACAAGTTACATTATCTCTAGGAGAGACACTAGAGGATTTCTCAGGCAACTAATAGTTTAACAGCCTATGATTCTTTGTGTCTTTTCTCTCCAACATAGTGACAAAACTTAGAATTATATATTAGGAAATCCTATTATGACTACTTCTTATGTAGTTCAAAATAGACAAGCACTATTATGATTCCATTTTACAGATGGAGAAACTTGACACATGAAACAGTTGAGTACAATAGTAACTCAGGGTGGATAATCCAACAGCATGTTGGCTTCCCTACAAAGCTTCCTCCGACTTGGAAAATAAAATCTTTGTTATTTTTAAGCATTATTTGGGACTTTTTCCTCTCCCTTTTTCTCCACCATTAGTTGTTACTGTCCCAGAAGTTGAAATTTATGCCTGAGGCCACATAGTTACGTTGTCTGTATATTAAAATGTCATTTTGTCAGCCACCCTCTATCTGCATCAGTCAATCCACGGACTTTGTGACAATCACACTTTTCAAGGAAAATACACAGTCAGCCGTACTCTGCCAACACTACCATGTACTTTTACCCATTTGCTTTGGTTGAAGTTATCTTCTGCTCTATTACATGGGTCTATGAGCAGCTGTACTGTGCTATGTAGGACTTCTGGACCTGAATAGCTTAGCCTTATTAATTTCTTCATCTGTCTGTAATCTAAATGTTCATATCAATGGTGAGTTGATTACATACTTATGTATATCTATCTTTATGTGTATTCATATATTTATTTTGTGTATTTACATAAAATTAGCAAGAGTGGAAGGTAATGTATTTGAAAATATACATCACTATGCTTGACACATATAAAGGCCCCAAAATCATAGTTTTATTTTTTTTCATTGGGGGAGAAGGCTGTCTTAGTCCATTCAGACTGCTATAACAAAATATCAGAAACTGGGTGGCTTACAAACAACAGAAATTTATTTCTCACAGTCCTGGAGGCTGTGACATCCAAGATCAAGGGACCACAGATTCAGGGGCTAATATGTTTATGTTTAGGGTCCATAAAGAGCAGCTTCTAGCTATGTCCTAGCATGGGAAAAGGGAAAAATCAGGTCTCTGAGGCCTCTTTTATAATGGCACTAATTTTATAATGATCACTAATCATGACCTAATCATCTCTCAAAGGCCCCACCTCCTAATGCCATCACATTGGTCATTCAGTTTCAACATATGAATTTCTGGGGGACACGGTTATTCAGACCATAGTGGGGATTATATTATTATACTCATGATCAATGCAATAATAAGAGGTCTCTGTTTGGAAGTTAATGAGACATCTTCCTCTTAAAGAATTACAGAGCCTTCTCATTAGATTCTTGTTCTATGTGCTTGCCCTGTGGTTAGGAATCTACTTTATAGATAGTAACATGGTCTCTGTTCAGATGTGGTCTCATTGACTTAACTTCTTTCAGGGGAAAAATGCATTGCTAATGGTCACCTTGTCTCAAATTGCAGATTACGGTATTTCGGATGGGATCAGAAGGACACCAGGACATTGATTTAGCTATCCTGACAGCTTTACTCAAAGGTAAAAGAGTTTCTCTGTCCAGAGAATGCAAAAAGAATTTAAATGGATTAACACAGCAATGTATGTCTTTTAATAGTGGATATAATCCCAAATGATACTATGGCACATTAAGTTACTGATAACATAAGGACCTTGCCTCTAAGACACTGTTACTGCTGTTAAATTCTCCTAGAACAGATATTTTATAGTGTGACTTTTACAAGATTTAAATATACTACAATTCATGTCCATTGAATTATAAACATATATAAATAAAAAGGCTGACATAATATGTAAAACACAAGGTTACCTGAGGTTATTTAATAAAATTATTATCCTATCCACTTTCAAAAACCACTTGACATGGCATATGTGTGGGTATGTGTGTGTGTGTATGTGTATATACACACACACACAAACACACAGTACATTGAAAATGGAAAATCAAACGCCATTGAGAGGAAGGGAGAAAGAAATAAACCAAAAAAAAAAAAAAAATTAGGCTACTGTCTTTGTTATAGTTGAGCATTAAATTTAACTTTAAGCTTCCTGGGAGTGAAAAATAAAATGGAAATACTCTGAGTTGTAGGATTTTGATTTATAAGGTGAGTGTTTTCCTATTTTCCAGTCCCAATATTACAAAGATGTCGTACTACATGTCTCATACTTGGAGCCATATCCAACAGCAGTTTCCTGTAGGTTCCACAGATCAAATCCCATCCTTAATGTGCCTTAATGAGTATATTACACTCAACTAACAATTTTCAGTGTTCAAATAAACAAGAGGAAGTTGCCTTGCAGCACTAAAATTCAAATGGAAGTATAAAACAAAACAAATCCACAAGGCTCGCTGAATGTGGTTCTGGGTTACAAACGTCTCTTACATTCTCCCTTAGCCCCGTAGTCTGTCTGCTGCAGCGTTAGCGCATGGTTGGTCACTACCTGTGTGTCATCTCCCTAGATTATAAACTCTATGAGGGCAATGAATGTATCTTGTTCATGACTACATCCTCAGCACTTTGCACAATGCTTAACACTGACAGCATTCCATCATCTTTTTTAATAAATGAAGAGATGAATGATTTTTCAGTGATTCAGGGACAGATTCAGCATTCCAAAATTAAAACTCAGAATAGTAACTCTTTCATTCTATTTTCCAGTCTGCATACTCTTCCTCCACTATTAATATTTTCTTCAGGCCTCATCATGTGCAGCCACTGTGCTAAGCTCTTTGCAAATACTGCAAACATTGATTACTGCAACAACTATGTAGTGTAGGAGCTATTTTTAATCTCTATTTTATAGATGGGGTAAGTGGAGCTACAAGAGGTGGTAATTGGGTAGAGGTTACAGTGCTGGGTAGTAAACATGGATGTAAGTCCAAGTATGTCTAGCTTTTCACTATACCACATGTGAACCCTTTGACAATAGTAGTTGTCTGTCCTCTCCACCCACTCCCCAAATACATATGTGCACGTTCATTCAAAATCCTCATTGCGGCCGGGTGGGGTAGCTCACGCCTGTAATCCTAGCACTCTGGGAGGCCGAGGCGGGCGGATAGCTCAAAGTCAGGAGTTTGAGACCAGCCTGAGCAAGAGCGAGACCCCATCTCTACTAAAAATAGAAAGAAATTAACTGGCCAACTAAAAATATATAGAAAAAATTAGCCGGGCATGTGGCGTATGCCTGTAGTCCCAGCTACTCGGGAGGCTGAGGCAGAAGGATTGCTTGAGCCCAGGAGTTTGAGGTTGCTGTGAGCTAGGCTGATGCCACAGCCCTCTAGCCCGGGCAACACAGTGAGACTCTGTCTAAAAAAAAAGAAAAGAAAAATCCTCATTGCTTTTCAAGAGGTTCACAATCCCATGAAGTCTATCATGTGCTCCAGGTTGAGCACCTCTTCTCTAAAGCATTTCCTTCCCATGAACAAAAAAATACAAACACCGTTCATATTTGGGACCAGGACTATGCTTGGGCTGAACCACAAAGCCTACTATGGGCTCCACTCTCCCCTCATCAGAGACAAAAATAAAAATTTGAGGCAAGTAACTCTATGATAGTTGCTCTTCTCATATAAAGATTTTAAAAAGTAATTATGTTGGTAACTAACATTTATTAAGGACTTGCTCTGTGCCAAATAGCATGCATTCCATGTATAAATTTGTTTATTCTTTACAATAGTTCCATTGTTAAAAAAAATTGTTCAGTTTTTACAAGCGCCATTTTATAGATGAGGAACTTGAGGTGCAAAGCAATTCAGTAATGTGCCTGAAATAAGTTGGCCAGTAAATGGTAGGAACGGTCTGACTGCATAGTCCTCACTTACTAACAAAACCCAGGTGTCTCTGTCTCATTGATAATAAGAAATGAAACATCAC
Source organism: Mirza zaza (assembly GCA_008750895.1). Taxonomy (NCBI): domain Eukaryota; kingdom Metazoa; phylum Chordata; class Mammalia; order Primates; family Cheirogaleidae; genus Mirza; species Mirza zaza. Next base: position 25,484 of record VSMD01137879.1, on the reverse strand, counting down.
TTTTATGACCTTGGCAAAACTCATGGCAAATGGGGAGGTGATTCAATTGTTGCTAAAAATATATTATTCATCATAATATCTTCTGTTGAAAATATTTTCTTCCTCTTGCACCAATTTGTGAGACTTTAAATTGTGTTTCATCTTTGGATCAAGTCTCAGAATTTATTTGTTGTTATTATAGGATAGTTGTTTTCCAACTTTTTTGAGCATGACACACCACGTGAAATACATATGAAGTACATTAAATAATATTTACATTGATAATATGTGATGAAATTGGATATTTTCTATTCTAATCTGTTCTTTTTAATGCTGATTGTATCCCACTAAATTGATTTCACAATCCACTGATGGGTCATAACCTGCAGTTTAAAAAACACTGCCATAGACGATTAAAGAAAATTATGATTGCTCTAAGAAATTAACATTTCTAATCACTATAATGAACATTATTTATGCAGCAGTTGATGCTAATGGGAATTTATGCCATTAAAAGATTATAATGTGTCAATTCTATTTTGTGAAGGCTTTTAAATGTTCTCAAAAGTTAACCCAGTTGATATGTGAAGGGTATCAAGCATAATGCGTTTGCTGACTTCTTTGGAGGCCAAGAGCATACTTATATCAGTTTCAAACTCTTCAATGTGTTAAATTATTCTTTCTATGTGTTTTTTAATATATTATGCTTGTGCACGTAACATGGCTTAGTATTTCAGTCTTATAATTATATTTAGTTTTCAATTATCTAATGCATGGAGAATCTTTGTACAGATCAGTTTTTATTCCGAGAAATCTGAGAAATGTCTGGGAAAAACCAGAGGCCAGGAGGAGGAAAGAGCTACCCACTGGTCCATACATCCAAAGGCCAAAAGCAGGAAATCAGGAGGCTGTGAGAAAAATGCATCTTTTCTGCTCCTTGGTTCTAATTCCACTGGCTTCGATCTTCTTTGGGAGCCGCATATTATGCATTAAAGGATACTGTTTATATGAGACAGACTTATTAAGTGTCTGTTCAGAACTGAAGAAAGAAAGGAGACAAAAAGAATGTTGTTTCAGGCCGGGCGCGGTGGCTCACGCCTATAATCCTGACTAGCTGGGAGGCCAAGGCAGGAGGATCACTTGAGGTCAGGAGTTCAAGACCAGCCTGAGCAAGAGCAACACCCTGTCTATACTAAAAATAGAAAGAAATGAATTGGCCAACTAAAAATATATAGAAAAAAATTAGCCGGGCATGGTGGCGCATGCCTGTAGTCCCAACTATTTGGGAGACTAAGGCAGGAGGATCGCTTGAGCCCAGGAGTTTGAGGTTGCTGTGAGCAAGGCTGAAGCCACAGCACTCTATCCAGGGCAACAGAGTGAGACTGTCTCATAAAAAAGAAAAAAAAAGAATGTTGTTTCAGAGATGTAAAGGACCCATAGTTCCTTCAAATGGTGACCTGGGGTGGCATTTGAGAATAATCAATGTCATATTTGTCCCTCACACTAAGGTGACTGCTTGACAAAGATGGGGGTCTGATACCAGAGACTGTGCATCCTCCTCCTCCATCAGCCCTCTCCCGCCCCTGCCACACGCACCCCGGAAGCCCCAAATACAGGATGTCCAGTTATTTTTGAAGTTTCAGACACAGACCAAATAATTTTTTAGCATAAGTATGTCCCAGATATAACATACTTACACTAAAAAAAAAAAATTGCTCATTATTTGCCTGAAATTTAAACTTAACTGGGAGCCCTGTATCTTTATTTGCTAAATCAGGCTACCCTACTCAGAGGAGATCTGTCACCAACGCAGGGGCAGAAAGAGGGTGATCCCTTTCCTCCCCATCATTAGGGTCACGGCCAACACCCCTCTAACAAAGACAGGTTCAAGAGAAAAGCATAACAAATTTATTTGATCATAGTTTTCCCTGACACAAGAGCCTTCAGAATGAAGATCCAAAGATACAGAGAAAACTATCCATTTTTATACTTAGCTTCAATGACTCATGGACAGCTGTGTAGAAATGATTGGACCAAACAATGTCTGATCTAATTAATGCTAATAGGCTCCGTGGGGAAACTCAGCGAGACCAGCCTGTTAAGATTCTTCTTGGCCTCTCTGGGTAGCATTCCTTCCTTCTGGGTGTGAGGTAAGAGCCCTCTAGAACGAGGGTCTTAGCTTCCTTATGACCAGCTGTTAAACAGAAAGGTGGGGGAAGGAGAGAAGGAAGGTTAGAGTCATATTTTTAGGTTTTATGACTGGCTTTGGGGAACAGGGGTTCTGGTTTCTATGATGCCCCTTTGGGGAAGAGAGATTCCAGTTTCCGTGGCTTTCCTTGGGAAAGAGTGAGGCACAAGAGGCCAGAGTGCAGGAGAAGCCTGAAAGAAACTTTGCTTCTGAGGCCTTCAGTTTAGGGGATCATTTTCTGAGCCCCAACACCATCAATTCTTCTAGACCTCAGACACCTCCAGAGGGCCTGTGGGAAGAGTAATTCAAGAATCTAGGGAAGTTCCTGATTCCTTCTCTCTGCCTCCACCTCTCAGCCAGGCCTGCCTTAACCACTTCGGTACCTTCGTCGGCTATAGTTGACAGCCACAGACGAACTCGCACAGCAACTTTAGCCGACAGCCGTGACATGACTTTTCTAATTTTTCATGTATCAAAATAAAATCGTGAACATTTAAAAATAACGTAACGAAAACATATATGTCTATGTTACCTATTCTGGTTGACGTTACAAGTGAAGCTGCCTGTAAAGTAAAACAAGCTTTCAGTGCTTTCAATCTTTCCTCATCACACAAGAGCAAAACGGACTCATCGTGTCGTCAATGCACAGCACAAACTCATGAGTGCCAGCTGTGGGCAAGGTTTTGTGGCCGGTGGGCGCCACACCGAAGTGGTTAATCATAGCAGCCAAGGAAGACTTCCACTGGAAAGGACCCCAGACTTATTTTAATAAACCATTCGGTGCTTACAAACCTGCTCTCTCAGGAGCCTCATGATATCTGTATCATGCACACCGCAGCACCGACCTCTTGCTCCAAGCTCCATGCAGCCAGAAAACATGCACTCACAGCAAATGAAGTTATTATAGGTGGTCCCTGGACCCTCTCGCTGTGAATAAAATGACCCCCAATTGTTTGCATCCACCATAAATGAGAAATTCTTTTCCTTTGCGTTTAATCTTCATTGGAGTCCATCTGAGGCATGGGGAGAAAGTAAACTTTATTGCTTACTTCATTTTCTAGAAAGCATTTTAAGAGAGCTAAAAGCTCAAAAACAATATGCTCCTTCTCAAAACTATCAAAGGCATCCAAAACAAGGGAAGTCTGAGAAACCGTCACAGCCTAGAAGAGCCTAAGGAGACATGATGACTAAACGTAATGTGGTTTCCTGGAGCAGAAAAAAAAAAAGGTTGTGGGGCAGGGGGTATTAGGTTAAAAACTAAGAAAATCTGAATAAAGTATGGACTTCAGTCTTTAAAAAAAAAAGTTAAGAAAAATAGGAAAGCCATGTTATCATATATTATGAATCTGAGCGGGAGACTTATTATAATCAAAACCCCCCCCAATTCTTTCATGTTAAAAAGACATGAAAGGAGATAGCAATTTATGGAATTCATTGTAAAGGTCAAGTACATATATATTCAAAGGACTTGACAGGCATAGACAATATCTATATAAAGTATCTGCATAAATCACATAGGTATGAATAATAGCTTATCACTGTTGATCTAAGAAATGACTATAAATACCACTGGGGAATCAAAGCAAGAGATAAATGAATGTGGAACTAAGAAAAAAAAATTATATGGAGTCAAATTTCCCCTATGGACTTTTACAATTATTTCATAAACAATTATCTAGCTCCTGTCATTTTATGTGTTTCTGTTCCTCAGACATAATTAATGCTATCAATAATTAATTACTTACTTCTAGATACTTACAAAGAGACAACTTCTAAGATACGCATTTGTAAATTTGTTCAAAGTGTAAACAGCAAGTTGGAAGTAAAAATTGAAATGCAAAAAGAATAGCCAATATGTTCTATATGGCACTAGAAAAGTTATAAGAAAGCATACTGTTGATTAGATTAGATAACACAAAACAATGAAAATCATCATGTTCAGAGTCATCTTTCTTTAAAATTGTAACTTTAGGGGGGAAAACTGAATGCCAAATAAAGGTAGATAAAATCTTTAAAAAAAAAAAAAACAATATATTTTGAAGTTTTGAAACTACTTTTGAATGCACGTCTCCCAGCTGTTAACTAGAAAATAGAGAGTTATTATCACAAACTAGCTCTGACATCAATAGGCAATTGGTTTTGCTACATAACTCATCTTATTTTTAAAAATAACTTAATCAAACCCTAGTAAAACAAAACTTTTGGCATATGTTCTGACATAGTTTATGTCCAATTGATTCTATGCATCAGATAGATCTCATAAGCAATTAACTCATCTTAGAGTGTTTTCTGAGAAGCTGCCTTGCTTAAACTCTGATGATTCATTAATGGGTTTTATGGGAATTTATTATGGCTTGCTTTGAAAATAAAAACTTATTTCTAATTATATGTACAATCTTTGCAGCCTCTCTTTCCTGTGAGTAGGCAGTTTGATATATCACATGCTTTCTTTTTAATGTTGTTATTTTCTTAACCTGGTATTGTTTCAATATCCTTGATAAGGCAAAATTATGAGAGGTCCTTGTTGACATTTTTATCATTTACAAGAGATACAAAGTTATCATACATCTTAAATAATATATAAGGGGAAGTCAATGAAATTTTGTCCTAAAGAGACCTACAAAATCAAAATATGTGACATTTTCCATCTATCTAGGCATGAAGGGGCCCGGGGACCTTACTGTGTGAGGTAAACTGTAGGCAAATAGTGAAGTATTCCAGTTAGGGACTAAGCTCATCAGGTAAGGTTTAAAATGTAGAGTCTTTCCAAAAGCATTTATTAAGCCTTTCTCTGCTTCAGGCCCCTTTTGTCTTCCTTGTATCCTTTGAATGGTTGATCGGGACTCCCCAAATGCAGTTGGTTTTTTGGTGGTCCATTTTACCCCTTTATTCAAGTTATTAACTTAGATGTCACAGAGCAAATCAGTCATCAGAAGTTGGAGTCCAAGCATGCATCCTCCAAAACCCATGTCTGCCACTTACCCTTTGTTACTACGTCATCCCAAAGCCACCTAGAAGCTATGATACTCACTTCCGCCTTGCTACCCCCAAGCATTTTACAGACTAGGAAAGAGTCTAAAAGATGTTAAAGATTATTTTGGCAAATCAGTGGTAGAACCAAAGCTGAAATTCAGGTCTCTTCACTTCTATTGAACGTTCTTTACAAAGCCTTGGGGGATCCAAGATTCCCCAGCTTCTGGTTACCATAGAGGTGTCAGGCATCTGCACCTGTGTCTCCAGAGGAATTTTGAGTAATAAAAAGATCTGTATGTCTTCTCCCTTAAAGCACTTACCAGTTGCCCTCTGCTGCCAGATGACCTGAGTTGCACACACAGTATTTTAGTAGGGAGAGTGACATCAGCAAGATTGTGGAATAGAAGATCATCCAGCATCACTCTCCCCACAAAAGTACAACTAACAACTATTCAAAGACAAGAATACCACCATGAATTCCCCAGAACTTGGGGGAGATATGGGGGGAAAAAACCACCTGCTATTTTAGTGTGGAAACTAGGATGCCCAGAGTTTTACCTAATGTAGTGGCAAAAATAAGTGTGATCTGACACTTGTTTTATTTTTCAAATGTTAGACCATCAGTGGAATATTGCTGCAACTGGGAATTTTTGTAAGGCACAGGTGACAGAAACGCAATTTAAACAAGCTCAATTTAAAATAAATAAAATGGGTGTGTAGGTGCACATGACCAGAAAGTCGAAGGGTAAACTGAATCTAGGCAAGTGAGATCCTGGGCTCAAATGATGTCATCAGGCTCTGTCCTCTGTCTCCTGACATTATCTGTATACGGGTTGGGCAAAGCAACCACCAGCAGTATTAGGCTCATGTTTAACCAGTTGAGAAAACCCCAATTAAAAAGAACTATCTTTCCTGGTAATGACAACAGCAAGGTCTCAGGGAGGACCTGGGCTTGCTCGCCTTGGATCAGTGCCCATCCCTGAATCTACCACTGCGGGGAGGGACGTGGAAGAATCTCTGTAACAATGAAATGAGAGACGCAGTCAGCTCCATCAGTGTCAGAGTGATGGGTTCCCAACAAAAACAGAGGCTCTATAGCCAGAAAAGGGGGGAAACAAACGACGCTGGTCAGACCAGAAGCAACTAAGAGAAATACACATTTCTATGGTTGTACTGAAAGAAGTAATGAGGGTCAAAGTGTGTCAGATTTGCCTCAAATGCAAGCTTCTCAAAAATCCATGTTCCAGGAATAAATTCTTCATTCCATAGACCAAAAACAGGAACTAGGGCAAATGACTGCTGATCAGGGATCAGACATTCACCCACGTCGTACTCAAAGTTTACACCAGACAGACCCAAACATATCACTAATTACCATTATTTACTACGTAATGGTTATTTATTATTATAATCACTATTACCTTTTTCAGTTTTATGGATCCTTACATAATTATTTCTGCAAAAATTTTAAAGGAGATTACATTTTTTGTTCCACTTTTTTTTTTATTTTAGTGTATTATGGGGGTACAAGTGTTAAGGTTACATATATTGCCCATGCCTCCCCCCCTCGAGTAAGAGCTTCAAGCGTGTCCATCCCCCAAACATTGCACATCTTACTCATTGTGGTTGTATATATATCCATCCCTTCCTCCCCTCTCCCACCTCCCTGACACCCAATAAATGTTACTCCTATATGTCCACTTAGGTGTTGATCCATTAATACCAATTTGCTGGTGAGTACATGTGGTGCTTGTTTTTCCATTCTTGAGATACTTCACTTAGTAGAATGGGTTCCAGCTGTACCCAGGAATATACAAGAGGTGCTATATCACCATTGTTTCTTAAAGCTGAGTAGTATTCCATGGTATACATATACCACATTTTATTAATCCACTCATGAATTGATGGCCACTTGGGTTGTTTCCACAGCTTAGCAATTGTGAATTGTGCTGCTATAAACATTCGAGTGCATGTGTCTTTTTCATAAAGTGACTTTTGATCTTTTGGGTAGATACACAGTAATGGAATTGCTGGATCAAATGGTAGATCTACTTGTATCACTTTGAGGTATCTCCATATTGCTTTCCACTGTTCCACTTTTTTCTTAAGACCAAAGTCTGTTTCTTATTTAAAAATTTATAAAAGGCAAATCATCCCAGGCTTTCCCCACCTGGTCTCTCCCACCCCAGCAGCCACTACCACCCCAGCCCCTTAGCATGGTACTCACTTACCCCAGTGAGGCCACACAGCCAGACGGCCTCATCACAGGGGGGTGGTGGCCATGTTCAAAGCATCTCTACTCGCTGTTTGGACAAACTGACTGACCTCACTGAGCCTCAGTCTCCTAATCTATAAAATAGAAATAATAATACATAGTCATAACAATTTTAATCAATAATGGAAGTAAAGTACTTAAAGCACCTGGAAAAATCTATTTCATAAATGGCAGCCTGACTGATAATGATGATGATGTCAAACTAGATAAGAGGGACCTCATCCAGTTTTTTCACCACAATATGCACATGTACACAGTGCCAGGCGCATAGTCAGAACTCAATACATACATGATGAACTTGTGAATGAATGAATGACAGGCTTTGGGATCAGATTAGATATGTGCTTAAATCGTAATACTTAACTGGCTGTGGCCAGTTAACCAAATTATTTAACCTGTGTGTGCCTCAAGTCTCTGTGGAAGGGGAATCCTCTCTCATGTAGGGTGATTTAAGGGACACATGACATGGTTATACCAGAAGCTCTTTAAGGGCAGACACTCTGCCTTCTTTATAGTAAATACTTAACACATAATAGTCTCATACCCTTTCCCTTCTAAAACAGGTTTTAGAAATTCCTAGGCCACTAGGACATGTCCAAAACTCATCAGAATTATAAAATGTTAAATTTGAAAGGACCCATAAATTTGAATTTAAAAAAAAGAAAAACAGAAAAGCTCTAACATATATGTGAGGTTCAAGAGCAGACCACAGAAAGGAGTTTAATCTAGAAAATGGTTGAGCACATACTAAGCTGCCTTAAAATGAAATTAGTTTTCTGGCAAGTTTATTCTCATGCAAAGCTAAATAGATCTCAGACCAGTAACAGAGACTAAAGTAGATAGCAATGTCAGACACTTTTGTTTGTCTCTAACAGAAGAATGCAATAAAAGAATTTAAATCTCTTTAATCCCTTTTGTTTGTAGAATGCTTTACAATTCACAAAGCATTTTTTAACTAAGTTTTATCATCTAATTTTCACAACAGCTCTGTGGAATGGTTACCAGATAATTTATCTCCAAACTGGCACTTTCTTGGCGTGAAAGAGGGCAGTATTAATACTTATGCCAGAACACCTGGGATAAACCAAGAATGACCCAGCAAAGTAGGAGGCATGATCACCCTGGTTACAAACCCTACCTTCCAACTGGGAAGTTTTTGATGGGAAAGTGTTATGTCTTCTTTACCTTTGTATCCCAGCAACCAGCAAAACATCTGACAAATGGTAGGAATTCAATAAATACCATTGATTGATAGAAGTGAAGTTGGATCCAGATCCAATCAACCACTAGCCAAAGTTGTATAAACAACCCAGACTTAAGCTGGGGCCTCCTCACCCTTTGAAATGTCATTCAGGTGAGCTCGAACCTCTCCAGTCAATGACCCACAGAAATGTAAATCCTACACCCACACTGGGATTTCCACAAGTTCCCGAAACACTCGGATTCTCTTGATCGCCCTTGCCTTCAGGTCCCTGAGCCCATATGTGTCATTTCTTTTGCTCATCACAGAAACCAAAATGTAAAACTTAGCCCTCTTACAGTTTCAGAAACAAAAACTAAAATGTTTGTATACAAAGCATTTAATACACATAGTAGAATTTATTTATTTATTTATTAAGTGTAGAGAAGGATAGAAAAGAGGTTTATTTCTCAATAATGCAAATGTCTAATGGAACAGCAGGCACCTCCAGTGTGGACACCCTTCAGCTACTTCACACAGGGGACTTTTCATAGGTGTCTCACTCATGACTTTCCACCATCGTGCTATCTCATGGCCACACCACCCCCACCGCTCTTCCCATGATTTTCTGCCCTTTAAATATGAAACAAACTCCTCTCCTCCTTTCAGACAGAGCAGTTCATCCCTGTTCTCTGACACTTTGGCCCCTGCCCTCAAGGTTCTTCTACCCTAAGCACCTTTGCAAGGTATTTTTGCAAACAAAGACGGTGCCCTTCCCAAGCAGAGTTCTGGTGCCAATTCATAGGAGAGAGTGATTTCTTCAGCTGCTTCCATGTAGGTGGTAAGTGAGAGAATGAGGCCTGAGTTCATGTCTCTCTCCTGAGAAGATGAGAGTACACTGTTCTTTGCTCCAGGGCCATAACCACCAGCAGAAAAGGTGCAACAGGTAGACTCAAGTGCTTACAAGGACCAAGAACAGCAGGGCCTCCAAGTTTGAGGTCTTGGACAGGCTACTCCTAGCAAATGTTCAGGGTTATGACTATATCCTTGAGATTGTCTCACTGTGGAATTTTAAAGCTGGTTAGAACCACAAAGATCTAGGAAATGGAGAGGCCTCTGCTGGTGTTTGGAGGAAGAACTAGAACCCAGGTCTAAAGATATCCAGGTCCATTATTCTTCCCCTACACGAGGCAGCCATTTCTGATGACAGATGTGGTCATCCCTGGCCCCTAGTTACACAGAAGCAAAACATTCTTCCACTCTGTGACTTGCTCAAGTTCAGAACTGGCATGGAAACAGAGCTCTCTGCGCTTAGTGATCTATACATCAAACTAATCGTGAACCCAAAGCTTCTGAGCAACTCTCAGCTTGCGAAGAACTCATCATCACTGATTGCCCAGCAGGGCTATGGAGTCACACTTTTTCCTTATTGACTTGCTTGGAAGCAATGAATCAGCTTCATTCATTAAATGACTCATCATCTAGTCAGAATTACATAATCATGCAGATTGGCAACAGCACAATTCTGAAATGAGTAGCTTATATTAATAATAAAAATAATGGCAGTTACAATAGTAAAACTAACACACAACAATCACAACTAATATAGAACTCACTATGTTTTGTGAGTATTGCCTAATTTAATCCTTACAGTACCATAATGGGGCAGGTACTATCAGTATCATCTATTTTATAGATGAGGAAACAGAGGCACAGAGAGGCTAAGTAACCTGGCCAAGGTCACACAGCTAGAAGTTGTTGGAGTCTGAACCTGAACCTGGGTTGTCTGAGTCCAGAACACTTTCTCTGTATTCTGAGCATCTATGGCCCTGTCTGACTATTAAGGACTTGCCCCCATTTTTGACATGTTTGCTATAGTCAATGATGACTAAACTTTTCTTGGTATAGGAAGAAGTACAGACTCAGATAATATATCCCACTGAACACAATAATCTATTATTCTCCTCTGAACCCCTATAAAACGAGAGTAAGAGTTCTTTATTAAAAGCATTGTGGCAGAAACTATATTCTGTGCTCACCAAACTGATTTCTCATCTTGCATACTGGAATACTAAATATCCCAGCCTTTGGTGGTGGGGAAGAAAACTCCACCAAACTATTATGAGTAGCCTCAGAGAAATCAAAGAAAATATTTCAACCATTAAAAAAAAACAGGCCAGGTGCAGTGGTTCATGCCTGTAATCCTAGCACTCTGGAAGGCCAAGGCAGCAGGATTGCTTGAGCTCAGGAGTTCAATACCAGCCTGAGCAAAAGTGAGACCCTCATCTCTACTAAAAATAGAAGAATTAGCAGGATGCAGTGGTGACCTCCTGTAGTCCCAACTGCTTGGGAGGCTGAAGCAAGAGGATTGCTTGAGCCCAGGAGTTTGAGGCTTCAGTGAGCTATGATGATGCCACTGCATTCTAGACGAGGCGACAAGAGCAAGATGCTGTCTCAAAAATAAATAAATAATAAAATGTTTAAAAACTAATAAAAAATAAAAAAGAACAGAATCCTATAAAACAACTAGTTCATTTAAGAACTAAAAAGAGTTATTGGGAATTAAAAATAGAATCGTGCTAAAGAGAAAAATTACTGAAATAATTAAAAGATAAAATTGAAAAGCTCTTCTAGAAAGTATAAAAAGAGACAGAAAGAGTAAACACACAAAAAAAGAGAACAGAAGGTAGGAAATCATCGATGTAATAATTTCTCAGAACTCCAGGGCATAGGTTTCTATAGAATCCTGCTAAAAAAAAATAACGATATAAAAGATGCAGATATTTTACTTACCCCGCTATGTAAATGAACTTCTTTTTGTCATATCACAAGTAAGCATAATAACCCTATAGAATGTTTTTCTCTTTTAATCCCTCAATCTTACATTAATAACATGTTTCTCAGCTTTGCATACTGAACATGAAACAGGAACACTTTTGTAAAGTTCTTTGTTAACATGTCAATGGGAGACTTGTGAAGTATTGTCTTATTTAATTGTAGAAAGGACACCATAAAGAAAACACATCCATTTAGGTAGATTGAAAAAAAGAAGGAAACAGCATGGTACTTTACAATGTTATTAATCATAAGCCATGAAATTTCATCTGTCCTTTCTGCTTGCATATGTTGTTAGGACATGAGGAAATAGTGACAATATTTACTGCAGAAACTCCTGGCAAACATCCCCAGGGAGACGGGGTACCTATTTAAATAGCTGACTTTGTGAGGTGTTTATATAGCTTTGGTCGGTAAAAGTCTAATACCCTAGCTCTGAAAATGAAACCAGGAACATTTCTTCAACGTGGGTGAGACCTTACACAGAAAATGCAAACTCGATAAATAAAAGGAAAAACCAAGCAAAGCTTAATTACCACCTGCTGCCGTCCCTAGATCCAGTGGCTAGCAAGGGAAGAAACCCAGGGGGGAAGAGTCCAGCTCTCACTCTAGGTGGGGAGCAATCCTGAGAGAAGTGGCTTTTGATCATCCCTGGGGAGCCACCGGCCAGCCCTGACCAGTCAGAACAGGTGCAAAATTTTGTATATTTTGCCCAGGCAAAAATACACAACCGATCCTCTGGAATGAAGTTCCTACAAAATAATTACATTCTTGCAATCCAAACATAGCCTCTGTATCTAAATTCAGACACTTGCATTGCAACAGATTTACTTCATCTTGTTTATGTCTTAGCCCCTGAAAGTTTCAACTTACCCAGGGAGTGTCTGCAGAGGAAGCCTCAGTAGAAGGTAGCATTTGATTGACTCCCTAAACTCTGTCGGAGAACCACTCCTAATACTCATCAGCAATTCTTATATGTGTGTGTGCCCTGGGTGATTTAGGGAATATCTGTCCTTAATTCTGAAAATCACTGCTTCCCTATACAGTAAGCATCTTTCTATGAAAATTCAATGACACCTAATCATTCACATCGACCACAGCAGAAACAGAAATAATAATCTAGCTGGTAACTGTTCTCCGTTCACGAATGTCTGCATGGCAATGGCATTATTAACCTGATAAATTTATTAAATTATGATTATTAACCTGATAAATTTATTGTCAGGCATTTGTAAGACAGTAAAAATAAATGCACAGTGCTTTAATTTTTTTTAATAAAGCATCTTTTCCCATCTGTTATCCTATTTAATCTTCAAAGTGATTTTTTTCAGGAAGTTTTTTTTTTTTGAGACAGAGTCTCACTGTGTTGCCTGGGGTAGAGTGCCATGGCATCAGCCTAGCTCACAGCAACCTCAAACTCCTGGGCTCAAGCAATCCTTCTGCCTCAGCCTCCCAAGTAGCTGGGACTATATATAGGCATGCGCCGCCATGCCCGGCTATTTTTTTCCATATATTTTTAGTTGTCCAGCTAATTTCTTCTATTTTTAGTAGAGACGGGGTCTTGCTCTTGCTCAGGCTGGTCTCGAACTCCTGAGCCCAAACAATCCACCCGCCTTGGCCTCCCAGAGTGCTAGGATTACAAGCGTGAGCCACCATGCCTGGCCAGGAAGACATTATTGACTTTGGGGGTTTTGGAGGGGGGGTTGTGTTTTTTCTATATATATTAGTTGGCTAATTAATTTCTTTCTATTTATAGTAGAGATGGGGTCTCGCTCTTGCTCAGGCTGGTTTCGAACTCCGGACCTCGAGCAATCCGCCCACCTCAGCCTCCCAGAGTGCTAGGATTACAGGCGTGAGCCACCGCGCCCCGCCGACATTGTTTTATACATATTTTAACATGAAGTCTTGGAGAGGTTAAGTAACATCCCCAAGCCCCAACTGGTAATAAACAAAATCAGTGTACTTTCTCCTTTCCCCAAAGAAGTTGTCGTGGCCTGTATTTATACTCTCCTGCTTTCCAGTCAAGGGTAACCTGACACGAATCAGATCAGAACTGAGTCAGGCAGCTGCCTTTTGGCTGATATCTCTTTAGTTTTCCAAGAAGCCAGTGTGATTGGTCCTAACATCAGGGATAATTGGCCTAAAACCTGGCACATCTACTGGGTACAGGCATTATCTTAAGTGCTGTAAAGTCCTTAAAGATCTGTAAAACAATCTTAAAATATATGGTAGAAGTATGGACCATAATATAAAGTGTAAACAAAATACTAAAAAGTCTCAAATGAAAGAGACGCCTGAAAGGGGACATGTTATTTCAGAGGCAGCATTCGAAATGCACTGCTACAGCTCAGAATGCCTCTAGCAGGCCACATACAAATCCAAGCCTATTATATCTAACAAATAGCCTGGATAATTACAAAATAAAAAGTACGCCAATTAATTTTTCAGAAGAATTTGCTTTTAAAAAATCGTATTAATACTGAAAATCAGGACCTCCAAATAAACAGGATATGACAACATCCAAACAGGGTTCATTCTGCCCTTATGGGTAAACGTCATTTTATCTAATCGATAGCTTCCTTCAAGTGTATTTGTAAACTGTGTCTTTTGAACAGCATCATCTTTGCATGCGCATACAAATTCAAATACCTTTGTGAAAGAGAGAATCTCTTTATACAATGAGTTTCACTTAAGTAGGCGGTTATAAAATAAATATCACCTGTTTGGTAGGTATTCATTTTTACAGCATGACTGTTTTATATATGATTATCAGGGAGGGGTTTCAATCAAGATGGAGTGATTGGGACCAATGGGGCTGGCACGTGTGGGTGGAGCCCAATTTAGAACCTGTATTTGCTCTTCCAGAGGAAATGAAGAACACCGAGTTCATTTTGAGTCACTTCTGAAACTGGCATAGATGTTTAGGTAGCCTTGATAGGACTCTATCCAAAAGAGAGACTCACTGATAGAACCCAAAGTAGAACTCAGGAGGGGAAGAAAAAGTTCCTCTCTCTCTCTCTTTCTCTCTCTCTCTCTCTCTCTCTCTCTCCCGCCCCTCCCTCCCACCCCTCCCTCCATCTTTTTCTGGACATACATATATGTGTGTGTGTGTGTGTGTGTGTGTGTGTGTGTGTACACTTTTTTTTTTTCCCTGAGGATGGAGACTTTGGTCCAACCCTGTTTCCCCAGTGCCTGCAGTAAAGGCTGGGAAAGAACTGGAGTTGGATGAAATTTGCCGAGGAAATGAGCCTCTCTGGGAATCCAGCTGTCTTCCCAAAATGCTGACCAGATTCCCCTTTCCTAAAGCCAGAGGCAGTAAAATGAAGACATCAAGAATTTCGGCTCTGAAACCAGACTGCCTGGGTTTGAATCTCATCTCTGGGCCTTCGTAGCTACTTGAACTTGGACAACTTTTTATGTCTTGGTTTCCTCACGTGTAAAATGGGGATAATGGCACCTTCTAGGCTGTTGTGAGAATTCAACTCATTAACACTTAGAAACAGTGCCTGGCACAGGCCAACCATGAAAGAAATGTTAGTTATTATCTTTTTCATTTATTAAAGATAAACCAAGAAAGAAAACTTTGTCTTCCCACAGAGAGCTTCATTTCACTAAGCTGACTGTTTTGTTTGTCTCCTATAAGCCAAACAGAAATTTCTTCAGCTAACATTAATTCAAATTTTCCTGATTCCTTTTAACTTTCTCTGGGGATTCAACTAAAGTTATTTTTACCAAGGGAAGATAGTTATCATTCAGGGCAAGAAAATAGAACAAAGAATAAACTATACCATACACAGACCCCATCTACTTTTTTATGTGTATGTTTCAGGCCTCTAATATGGTTTTTCTCCAAGTAGCTGCCACATTCCTAAGAGAGGCTCACTCAGGGCAGGCAGCGTCTCCTAGCAACCCAGGTCACATGATAGGGCTAGTTTCCTTCCACCTTGGTGATCTTCATATAGGTAGAGAGTCTGATGTCTTTTTATAAAAGGATGGATTTTAACTGCCTTAGGCTCTATCATATTTAGTTGCAACATCTATAAATAAAGTAAATTAATGGAAATGAATCTGTAGGAAGAACATTTAATCCAGACAGGTTTCTTTACACGAAACAAACAAAAAAAAGTCCAAAGACCCCAACAAGAAGAAATGCTTGTTCTAGGATGGCTGGCATTATTCTATATATTCTATATATCACAGAATCATGGCATGACAATGAAAACTTTGAGGCTGACAAGTCCTTCCTCTCCCCTATTCTCACCTTCAAGCGGGACCAGACTTAACCTATCCAAGTTAGATGACATGCCTGACCTTCCTCTTTAGCAACTGTCCTAAAGTGGGTCCACAGCCTCCATTTACAACTCACTGAAGCATTTAGCAACCTTCAAGGTGTTTTTTTAAAAAGTTCTCCCAAACACTGATGCTGAAGTTCCCACATACCTATTTTCTGCAACACGTATGCAGTGGTGCCATGACACATTTCTGATGTGTTTTCTCAAGCGGGACCTAACTCTGGCTTGCAACTCCCTCATTCTTTAAGCCTTATCCTCTAACAATTCCCCAGATTCCTCCATTCCCTCCAAGTCACTGCTCCCTGTCACCGTCAGCAGATGGCACCCTCTCTTGTCACCTACAATATTCAGGTTCAGCCAAGCTCCCTTCCTAGCATCCTTTTCTACTGGTGAATATTAATTTCTCACTCACTCTCCTTGTTTTTCCTCCTCACTCTGAAGACCTCTCTTCTGGGCTATAACTAACTGCTTCCTGGCCTTCCTACTCCAGGATCCGGCCCATCATGGACTTGTTCTTGCTTTTTACATTCGTTTTACTGCCCCCTTTCCAGTGTTTCTTTTTCTTTTCCTTTCTGCTACAAATACCTTCAGCCGCTGTCAACTAGGAAGATCCTGGCTCCTCTCCATCAAGCCTATCAAGGTAGCATCTAACTTTTCTCCTCTTAACCATCAAACTCCGAAAGATAGTCTTTGTCTGCCTTCCAACAACCTTCCTCATCTCCTCCCACTCTAAATTCTTGACTCATTCACTCACTCTGCAAACTCTTACCCTCTATATTCTACCCCACCCAGTTTACTCACACAGTTTTCCCTACTCTTGAAGACTCTAAATGGTCTTCTAATCTCAATGACCACTTTCCTGAACCTCTCAGCAACTTTGACAGTGTTGACTTTATCTACTTCTTCCTGCAAATCTTTCCGACTTTAAGACAAGACCTCAGTTTCAAGCCTGGTGCTATGAGTTACTTCACCTCTCAGAGCCTATTTTCCAATCAGCAAAGTGGGGGTAAAGATACCTTGTACAGACTTTTCATGAGCATTAAATGAGGTAATACATGTAACATGCCTAGAATGTAATTGGCTCTCACTGTGTGATGATAGTTATATTTATTTTTACCTTTCTTGGTGTCAGAGATACTGAGTATTCTGCCTTTCTGACCACTCTTTTGTCTCCTTCATTAGACCTTCTTTTGTCTTGCTTTTGCCTTCTGCTAAACATATAAAGTACCCTGACTTCAAATGACACATCTACATAAAAACCTCTAGATTTTCCTCTGACCCTGGCTTCCCTCCCTGCACCTCTTTTCTGATTGCCTACTGGACAACTCCCTTGGGTGTCACTAGGTACCTCACATTCAATCAAATTAACTGTCTTAAAAAACAAATAATAAAAATAAAAACAAATGAATTGTTTTTCCTCCAAAAAAAGGAACAATTATTTCTACCCGATTTCCCCATTCCTGTTCATGTAGCCACTATCTCTTCAGTTATCTAGGCTCAAAGCCTCCATCAGATTCTTCCTCCCTTTGTTCAAGGAAGCTCTTGCTAATTTTGAGCGTTTTTTGCCACCACAGTATCTGTCATGTCTATCCCTTCTTTTCCTTCCTTGCTTAGCACCATTAGACCTTCAGGAGTTTTGATTTGATTTATTGCAATGGCCTCTCCAGGGATTTCCCTGCTTTGTATCCTATCCATCTTCCACACTTCAATCAGAGGACTATACCCAATGCAAAGCTCTGATCAAGACACTCTTCTGCTTCCAAAATCCTTCAGGACTGCCAATATAGGCATAACTATATAAACTCACCATCCTTTTCTTCTTACCCTAGAGAGCTTTGAGAACTAATAGGGAAAAGGGAGGGGGAAAAAAGACAAGTAAACTGCATTTTTGGTGAAAGTAGGAAGTAAATTCCAAATATTTGTATATGCAGGAACTGTGTGGGAGGAAGGGGTACAAGCTGAGGAGACAGGAATCAGCAGTGGCAGTCCTCAGAAAGCACCATCAAAAATGTCATGCCCGGATGTGAATAACACCCTAAGATGCAAAGTTTTCTCCATTGTTCAGAACAGCGTGTGCAAGAACAAGAGTGAGTCAGATGGTGGCAGGGGTCCCTCCTGGCCTTGCTCAGTACATAGAAATAGAGGAGGTGGGTTACATACTGAAGTATGCAGATAAGCCTTGCTTGTAGGAGGGAGTTTGACTTTGTAGTAGCTTAGAAGAAACCCTTCCAACTGTGATAATAAATAGGCTGGAATACTCATTAAGTGATAAATAATGAAAAGGGATTAGCATAGACTACATACAGAGATGCTGTATGAAAAAAATAACAAAAGAGCCAAGTGTATTAACAGAAGAATACTCTTTATTAAAATGTTTCTAGGAAACAGATGAACATTATGAATAAATATTGTAACATAAAATTTTAAAATGTTAAATCTTAGTGAAGTGTTTCTCTATGAAGAAATACTTCAAAGTTGGAATACTAAAATTCAGGTAAGAGCAGATGAGGCAGCAAGAGGAGATAAAATGTGAGCAGCACTCAGGAATGACATACAAGTGAAAAAAATAAGATCATCACAGAATTGCAGATGAAATGAGAAATGGTGCAAGATCAAACAATGTGGAAAACTCAGTGCAGGACACAGAAAATAGAAATATAAAGAAAAATGAAATGAAATTGAGATAATCAGTTAATTAGAATTGAGAAATTATATGACAGAAAACAGAGATCCAACATAAGCATAACTGGTGTCTCAAAGAAGAAAACCAAAAGAATGGATCAGAGCAAGTATTATAAAATATAATTACATAATTAAAAATATAATTTAGGAATGTTTTCATTTAAAAATAATTTAAACTTGACCTAGATATGGAAAGAGCCACCTTATGCCAGTAAATCATCAATGATCCAAAATCATCAATTCCAGATATATCCTAGTAAAGTTACTAAACTTGAAAGAAAAATAAAGAATACTTTGGGCCACCAGACAAAATGATCAAGTCTTTTATGATGGGGAAAATAAAGCTGGCCTTAGGTCTTTATACAGTAACATTAAATGCCAGGAAACAATAGAACAAGAGATTTTATATTGAACCAATATAAAATCATTCAAATACAAAGACTACTGAAAAACAGTTTGAAACATTTTAGAACTCTGGCAATATTATTCTCATACATTCTTCTTGAAAAACCTAGTAAAGAACAGTCTAACCCACCAACCAAGAAATGCTTAGGTACTACACTCTGGCAAAAACAAAAACAAAACAAAACAAGAAAAAAAAACCCTAATTATGAGCATTGATACTAGAATCTAATAGAACTAAGATAAAAACAGAAACAGGAATTTGACGAACAGAAATAAATGTAATTATTACTTGCCCCATGATGTAGAAATTATAAAAAAAAAAGGTTGAGAGGATGAGGAAAGAAAGATAGAAAGATAGAAAATAAAATGTACATACATTATAATGAGGCATAATGACTCATTATTGTACTTTTCATTTTCTATAATCAAGATTATAATTTATGACTAGCACTTTAAGCACTAGTCATAGAAATATAGTATTTAATGACACAAAGAAAAACACTAAAAACATAATAATCTTATAATCTAAAATTGAGTGTTGGAGAGAGGAAGGGAGGAAGGGCATATATACTAATTTTTATGACAGTAGAAAACTAATGAACGCTGTCTAAAGAAACAGAATTAGGGGCACCACCCCAGACCAGCTGAGTGAGAACGACCATTGAAACAAGATCAGGTGGATCACATGCACATTAAACTTTGAGAGTTCTGCTCTACCCCACAGCCAAATTGTAAAAGAAATACTTGCTTTCTCATTTCCATCTCCCTCTTTACCTGGTCTTTCTGCCTACAGTAGTATTTTTAACAGCTCCTTTTTAGTTTCCTCTTGTTGCTGTGACAAATTACCACAAATTTGGAGGCTTTAAAACAATGAAAGTTTATACTCTTATAGTTCCAGGGATCAGAAGTCTACAACCAAGATGTGGGCAAGGCTGTCTTCCTCTTGGAGGCTTCAGGGAGAATCATTCCCTTGCCTTTGTCAGCTGCCAGATGCTGCCTCCATCCCTTGGCTTGTGGCTCCTTCCTTGCATCAATCCAACCTCTTGCTTGCGCTGTCACATCTGCTACTGCTTTGATGGCCTGCCTCCTTCTCATAAGGATCCTTGTGGTCACGTTTCACTGGGCCCACTGGATAATCCAGGATAAGCCGTCCATCGCAAATCCCTTAACTTAATCACGCTGCAAAATCCCTTTGCCATAAAAGGTTGGAAATCTTCAGGGTCCATCATTTAGCCTACTACAAACTCCACTTGTGCAAGTCTTCACATTCCTTCCCTACTCTGGCCAAATTCTACTTCCTCCTTTGAGCTGCCTTGATTTCAGTCACAGGAGGTGCTCTGGACTTCCTACTGGTACAGCGTCTATGCCACTTACCACTCTGATCTTTGTGATTTAGCCATACCTTTCCCTTTATCCCGTCCCACTCCCACTGTACTTGAAGGAAGAGGTTGCAGACATGCTTCTAATCCCATACTCTACTAAAGGTACACACACTAATATCATCCAAGACTTTTTAATCGCTAGATGCAAACCATACTTCTAGGTTTGATTATCTATTCAACAAATATTTATTGAACGCCTTGCTATGGTCTGAATGTTTGTGTCACCCCAAAATTTATATGTTGAGATCTTACCCCCTAAGGTGATATATTAGGAGACGGGGCCTTTGGGGCGTGATTAGGTCATGGGGACAGAGCCCTTGTGAATGGGATCAGTGCCCTTATACAAGAAGTCCAAGTTACGCCTCTTGCCCCTTTGACCATCTGAGGACACAGTAAGATGGCACCATCTGTGAACCAGAAAGAGGGGCCTTCACCAGAAAGGTGAGGCTTTTTGGCAGCCTTTGCTCTACTGACCACTCCCTCCTTCTTGAAAATTTCTCTTCCCATAGTTTAAGGGACCAGGACCTCTGGGTTCTCTTCCCATCTTTTTGACTGTTTTTGGTGGTACCTTTCTAATGATTTGTTTTACTTTCATCCTTTTTAAATATTCATTTTATTCAATTGTCCGTTCTTTGCCCTCTTCTTCTTGTCACCTTAATGCTAACGTTTCCCAAATCTCTATCCTCAACTCTGACTGTTCCCTGCTCCAGACCTCAATACCAATGGCCTCCGGATTGACACATCAAGCCCAATATATTCAGGAATAAAATTTTGCTACTCAAAAAAAAAAAGCTTACTTTTATCTGCCATTGCCAATCTCAGTTGGCCCTTATATAATACCTGGGCTTCCAAGCTAGGGATGAGGAGTTTACTTTTGACTTCTCTTTCTGCTTTGCTCCTCACTTTAAATATATCACCTGAGGCTATCAATTTTGCTTTCTAAACATCCCTTTATGCCAGCTTCTCTTTCAGGTCCTCATTATCCCTTTCCTAGAATATTACAAAACTTTCCTAACTACTCTTCCTCACGCCAGTGCAACGTGCCTCCAATACATCCTCCACACTGCGCTGCCAACGGGATTTTTCTAAGACAGAAATCTGACTGCATTGTTTCAAAGACAAAGCAGTTTCCTGTGCCCTCAGGACAGAGAGGAGACTCTTCCACATCATTTACAAATCCTTCCATGTTAGCTTCACCTCTGTCTGCTTCCAACCTACACTGCACCACAAGCATATAGGTCCAATGTCTTCCCATGAATTTCTCAAATACACTGTACTATTTCACTCCCTAAATCCTTGCATACACTGTTCCCTTTGCCAGAATACATTTCTGCATCTCATTTGTCTACTGAACTAATTAACCCCTTAAAACCCGTGTGGTTATTATTTATGCACTTAAATCTTCCCTGACCTCCTGCAGAAAGAGAATATAATAAAACTATAATATGTATGTCTTACACCAACTTGTATTCATGTCCACATGAGGGTCTTTGCACTTGATGTTTCCTCTTCCTGGAATGCTCTTCCCACAGTTCCTCACATAGAGGCTTTTTCTCATCGCCTAGGTCTCAGTTCAAATGTTATCCCCAGGAAGGCCTCCTGTCTCCTTATTCTAACAGAGCAGTCCTCCCCCACCCTGGTGACTATCCTTATCACCTCTAGACTGCTACTTTGAAGGACACGCCCCCCCCAAGCCAAAACCAGGACCTGCATGGACTCCAGATCCATTTCAATACTTCAGGGCATTTTCCAACCCTCCTCTTCCCACGTGGAATCAACCAGGATATCCCAAAGAACTTTCACACTTGTACCTATGAGCTTACCCAAAGACTCCATGTCCAGCCCTCACTTCAGGAGGGCAGTCTGGCCAGCAGATGGCTCCAGCTAGCTAGGACAATACTTCTGTCACAGGAACACGCAAGATTGGGCAGCCAGAATGGTGCAGCCACATTGATTTCTTAGTATAAACACAGGTCCCACATACCCTGGAGGTAGCACTGCCCCTTCATAGCACTTACACAGTCTGAAAAGACACTGCTTATTAGTTCATTTGTTTATTTTCTGAGCGCTGCCCCATTACCAGTAGAATGTAAGCTCTGTGAAGAGGGTGCCCCTCGCTAACTTGTTCACCATTGAATATTCAATGCCAAAACAGTTCCTGGAACAGAAGGTATTCAGTACACATCTGTTGATCAGATGAATTATTGTATGAGGTGGTAGATTTGATTACAGACCTCTCTCTTCCTCTAGGCTGTAAGCTCTCAGGACAAAGGATTCTGACTTATTTATCCAGGTCTTCATACTGGTGTAGTGCTTGCCATAGAGGAAGGCATTGAAATCAATATCTTGGAATGCATAAATAAATGAATGAACATATGTTATATATGCTAGAAGTTTTTACTCTTATCTTCACATTAGAATAACCTGGGGACCTTTTAAAAACTGCAACGCCCCCATGGCCGGGAGCAGTGGCTCGCACCTGTAATCCTAGCACTCTGGGAGGCTGAGGCGGGCGGATCGCTCAAGGTCAGGAGTTCGAAACCAGCCTGAGCAAGAGCGAGAGCCCATCTCTACCATAAATAGAAAGAAATTAATCGACCAACTAATATATATAGGGAAAAATTAGCCAGGCACGGTGGCGCATGCCTGTAGTCCCAGCTACTTGGGAGGCTGAGGCAGCAGGATTGCTTGAGCCCAGGAGATTGAGGTTGCTGTGAGCTAGGCTGACGCCACGGCACTCACTCTAGCCTGGGCAACAAAGTGAGACTCTGTCTCAAAAAAAAATAAAAATAAAAATAATAAATAAATAAAAACTGCAACGCCCAAGACCAATTGAACCAGAATCTCTGGGGGTGCGTCCCAGACATATAACTAAAGCTCTTTAGGCAATTCCACTGCACAACCACAGTGCAGAATAGTGTGACCAGCTACCTGGGTTAATTTGGGATTGAGGCATCTCCCAGAATGCAGGAATTTCAGTGCTGAAACTGCCACTGTACTAGGAAAACCAGACGGTTTGTCACCCTGGTTGAGAGCCACTGATCCAAACTGTCGCTCAGGGCCATTCTGAGTGATGTATTTTCAATTTTTGAAAAGTCAAGACTCACTGGCTTCGTGCTTTCACTTGACACTTCGCTAATTACATCCCCGCCTGCAGCGCGCCTTGCCCTCTGCGCCTGCTTCCTGTATGTGTTCTCGTTCAGGTGCGCGCTGCTATTATTGACTTGGGTGACATACATATTTGTGACTCACAAATGGCAAAGGGAGTGATTAAACCATTCCAGCAAGTCAGTGCCCACGCAATGGGCCTGCTGAAAAGCAGAGGGAGGTCTAAAGTGCTACCTTTCCAAGTGCCATTTCCAGGAGCCTTCACCTCTTTTTCTCTCCAAATTGATGACAGTCCATTGTGACACATTTCTATTTATCACTGTGTATGCCAGTTACCCTGGCGTGAGTGTACAGTCCCTATTGTTATCTGGGGAGATAATAATTTTCTCAGTGGAAAATTCCCTGAGAAAACTGAATTAAAATTCATCCTTCCGAACACTCATCAATGGACCCCAAGTATGTGGTTTGTACTGAACCCGTTGATTCCGGTGTAGACACCAGAATCAGAAATGCTCTTCGACCTGTGAAGGGAACATGGCGCCACAGCTCTCTAAGGCCTTGTCGTTCAAAGCGTGGGCCCAGATCTGCAGCGGCCGCCTCACCTGGGAGCTCGTAGGAAAAGCGGAGCCTCAGGCCCCACCCCAGAGCTGCTGACTCAGAACATCTGGAGTTAGAAGCCGAGAATCTGTGCTTTTAAAAGTTCCCCAGATTATACTTACACATCCTCAAATTTGAGAAGTGCTCATCTAGCGAACACTGTGCCTACTTCTTAACGTCGGTATCTCAGAGCCCAGAGGGAAGAGGCGAAGGTAAGCGGGAAAGGAGGTATATATAGCACAGTGGTTCCCAGCTGCACATTGGAAACACCTGGAAAGCTTTAAAATTGCCGGTGCCTGGATCCCAAACCAAGCAGGATGATTCATCAGTATGGGGAGCACCTGAGCAGTGCTCCCCAGGTGATTCCAACGTGCATGAAAGTTCGAGTCACCGATACCGCTTAATCACCAGGAACCTTCCCCCAACAGCATTGCCCCCGGCCTCCACTGCTGCTGGACGCGTTTGCTATCCCTCCTTCCTTCCCCAACATCAGAAGCAGCAGCGATGGAAGGAGGGAGGGGCTCGCTGGGGCTGAATCTCCCCTCTGCCATGAAGAACACTTGTTCCCTCTATCTTCCGTTAGGAGCTGTTTGACCTTTGCTCACTCCAACCTCTCTGGGTCTCGGTGTCTTCGTCGGTCCGAGGGAGACAGTAGGACCCAATGCCCCGGACTATTTGGGACAATACATAAGACAACACCAGAAGTGCCCAGTACTTTGCCTGGCACGTGTTAGGTGCTGAGAAACTCTGCGCAAGGAAGAGTGCTGTCTCTCTGCCCTTCTCCCCTGCTGGTGGCACGTCCGTTACGTTTGGCAAAGTGTCTCTTCCTCCGTGCACAAAGGGTGTTGGCGAATTGTGAAAAACCTATTTATGTGTGAATTCAGTCATATGTTCTCATTGCACTCTCACAACACTTCAGCCATGCAAACGGGATAATCTCGGTGTCCCCCTTTCACAGGCAATAAAACAGTGGAGTAGAGGATTCCAGTCTGACATAGTCACAAAGTGGCAGACTCAGATCCCCTGACTGTCACCCAGTGTTCTCCCGACCCATTGTGCTGCCTCCACGTTCAGCTTCACGTCCAGCCGCCCGGCAGGTGGCATCTACGGACAGGATGCTTGCATCTAGACCAGCTCTGTCCCACTAGAACTTCCCACGATGATGGAGATGTGCTCTATCTGTGCTCTCCACTTCCACAGCCACTAGCCACATGTGATGATTGAGCACTTGAAGTGCAGCTAGTATGATTAAGGAATTCAAGTTTGTTTTTGTTTTTTTTTTGAGACAGAGTCTCACTTTGTTGCCCAGGCTAGAGTGAGTGCCGTGGTGTCAGCCTAGCTCACAGCAACCTCAAACTCCTGGGCTCAAGCAATCCTCCTGCCTCAGCCTCCCGAGTAGCTGGGACTACAGGCATGCGCCACCATGCCCGGCTAATTTTATATATATATATATATATATATATATATATATATATGTTAGTTGACCAATTAATTTCTTTCTATTTATAGTAGAGACGGGGTCTCGCTTTTGCTCAGGCTGGTTTCGAACTCCTGACCTTGAGCAATCCGCCCGCCTCGGCCTCCCAGA
>VSMD01137877.1:0-71141 GCA_008750895.1 Mirza zaza | reverse complement strand
GGGCGTGGCCGCGGGCGAGGGCGAGGGCGTGGCCGCGGGCGAGGGCGTGGGCGTGGCCGCGGGCGAGGGCGTGGCCGTGGGCGAGGACGCCCCGCGCGCCTCCGGAGTGGGCGCCCGCGCGTGCGCAGTGGCGACGGCGCCGTTCTGGTAACAGCCGCAGCGGCAGGATGGCCTCCAGCTTTAAGAAGTCACACATACCCTCCACCAGCCATAAGAAAAAGATGGGTGGTAAGTCTGAACTCACTGAAGAGCAGAAGCAAGAAGTCCGGGAAGCGTTTGACCTCTTCGACTCGGACGGTAGCGGGACCATCGACGTGAAGGAGCTGAAGGTGGCCATGAGGGCGCTGGGCTTCGAACCCCGGAAGGAGGAGATGAAGAAGATGATCGCCGAGGTGGACAAGGAGGGCACCGGGAAGATCAGCTTCAACGACTTCCTGGCTGTGATGACGCAGAAGATGGCCGAGAAGGACACCAAAGAAGAAATCTTGAAGGCTTTCAAGCTCTTCGATGACGACGAAACCGGGAAGATCTCTTTCAAGAACCTGAAGCGTGTGGCAAACGAGCTGGGCGAAAACCTCACGGATGAGGAGCTGCAAGAGATGATCGATGAGGCCGATCGCGATGGAGACGGCGAGGTGAACGAGGAGGAGTTCCTCCGGATCATGAAAAAGACCAACCTTTATTAAAGTCAGTTAAGAGAGAGGTTCAAGTCACTGGCTGGGTTCCCCGCTTCCGTTTTGGGATACTTGAACTTAGAGGACAGCGGCTGTTGGTCCCTTCTCTACCCCCTCTATTTGTCTAGATCCATTTCCAAATCTCTAACTTAATTATAGTGTTTGAAAGATGCTTGTAGGTAATTTGAGTTTTGGTTTTTAATTCTCAAGAGCAGACCTGGAGCACATGAAGTTAAACAAAGGGCTCTGAAGCTTGAGTCTGCGCACTACTTGCCCTGCACTGGACTTGCAGTGACATCCATTGAACTAGATGCGGGACAGCTTCTTGGGACAAACAAAAATGTGGTTCCCTTCTCACTTCTTTGGTTGTCTTAAATTATCTTGCTTTATATATCATTTCTTAAATTCGAGTCATTTCTCTAGCTTAATGAGGTGGGATCTGTCTTCAGGTCCCCCTAGCTGGTTTGCTTAACTGATTACTGGTTTGAAGGAAAACAGTGTGGCCATTTACAAACTTCTGGGCTCAAGACTGATACCTTCTAAAGTTTAGGCTTGCCTTAGGTGGTGGTAAATTGTGCAATTTAGACTATTCTCTGGCTTCATACATGCAAATGATTCTTCATTTGTGTGTAAATTATCTACTGGGGGTTACCCAGAGCCAATATGATTTACAAATGTAAGATCTTAGTTTAAGAAATTATAACAAATATTGTAATATTAATAACAGTTTAAGCTACTTATCAGTCATTGGAAAGATCAACTAATATTTTAGTTATTAGACTACTGTAACAAAACCTTAGTCATCTTATTACTGCTTAATTACAAGCTACTATCTCCCTGCTAATTCTCAGAACATCTTGGTTCTTGGTACTTAATTTTTTTCACTTCTGATATGTAGTTGATGTCAGAGAGTCTGGCATATAAGAAGTTCTCTATTTTAAATCCCAGTAAACTGTTTCACTACAGCTTGTGTATGTGCTAACACCACTTGTTTTCTGTTATAAATTAAACCTTTCTTGCTTTGAAATAAAAGGAGATATTGAATATCTTTTGAATATCTACAAATCTGAAGTTAGAGAAAATTTAAATAATGTAATCATGAGAACATAATATAAATCTATCCACTGAGATGGAAGCTTTGACTAATGTTTTGACAATAGGCAGCAAAACTATTAAAGAGGCAGGATATTTTAGTCACAACAAAACCTAAATTACATTATCATACAAAGACCCATCAAATTCTGGAACATTTTTCACTTGCGTTGCCAGCAATTTTACCCTTCAGAGGGTGGTGGATGTAATCAGGGAAAGTACTATTTTGAGCTTAATTCTCATTAACAGGGACTAATTTGTCAAAGCAGTGGTGCTAGCTAGCTGAAGTGACGGGTATATAAGCATTCGTTGTGAGGGAGGATTTTGCCAAGGTGGCTGGCACTGGGTAGGGGAATTCACCCAGGCTGCAGATGCTAACAGTTTAGGTTTAAGGTCTTAGTGTGGACTCAGGTGCCGTAGTACTTGGGCAAGAATCTGTGAAGGCAAGGGGAGGAGTGGGGCATTTGGGGAAGCAAGAGTTCCGGGCATCCTGGTGACCAGCCTCGGCCCAGGGATTGATGTATGAATTAAAGTAGAAATACCAGAAACAAAGAAAGTTGGCAGAAACTGGGAGAAGCAGTCAGAGTCTCAGCCAACTGGACTGGATTCAGCCCTGGCTCCTGGCCCAGCAGAGGATAGAAAAGAAAACCAGGAACCTGAGCTGAAGCCCAGGAGTCAGGCTGGCCACACATGAGGTCTGCAGCATTGTAATTAAAGGGGTACCCTGAGGGCAAAATCCATCCCAAACAAGGAAATCAGGCTCCAGAATATTTCTGAACCCCACTCACTGATAAGGAAGAACCTCTCAAAGCACTTACTGGTACATTCATCTGTGTCCCAACTGGCTCATACTCTGGAGAAGGAGGGGGTCAAGGGTGGACAGGAGGAACGACAGAACAAGCTGAAACTGGTATGAAAGGTTGGGAAGAACTAAGAATGTAATTTTCAAAGGGCTATCAAAACTGGTCCCAATAAAGAAGAAGCAGGAAACATATCGAAGAAACCCATGGAGGCCGGGACCGGTGGCTCATGCCTATAATCCTAGCACTCTGGGAGGCCGAGGCAGGTGGATCGCTCAAGGTCAGGAGTTCGAAACCAGCCTGAGCGAGACCCCCATCTCTACTAAAAATAGAAAGAAACTAATTGACCAACTAAAAATACATATACTAAAAAAATTAGCCGGGCATGGTGGCGCATGCCTATAGTCCTAGCTAGTCGGGAGGCTGAGGCAGTAGGATCGCTTGAGCCCAGGAGATTTAGGTTGCTGTGAGCTAGGCTGACACCACCGCACTCACTCTAGCCTGGGCAACAAAGTGAGACTCTGTCCAAAAAAAAAAAAAAAAAAAAAAAAAGAAACCCATGGGATATGTAGGGACTTCATGGAAGAGCTCTTGCTTTCTAATGATCTATGTGACAGATGAAAAGCAGACCTTAAGCCGGGCGTGGTGGCTCATGCCTGTAATCCTAGCACTCTGGGAGGCCAAGGCAGGTGGATCGCTCAAGGTCAGGAGTTCAAAACCAGCCTGAGCAAGAGCGAGACCCCGTCTCTACTAAAAATAGAAAGAAATTAATTGGACAACTAAAATATATAGAAAAAATTAGCCGGGCATGGTGGCATGTGCCTGTAGTCCCAGCTACTCTGGAGGCTGAGGCAGAAGGATCGCTTGAGTCCAGCAGTCTGAGGTTGCTGTGAGCTAGGCTGATGCCATGGCACTGTAGCCCGTGCAACAGAGTGAGACTCTGTCTCAAAAAAAAAAAAAAAAGAAAAGAAAAGAAAAGAAAACCAGACCATAGGGCTAAGGGTAAAATCATATGACAGTATCAAGGTTGTACTAATAAATTATTAAGAAAGCTAATCCCCCAAATCAGTAGAGGACATTAAAGGGACTTTTCCCTCCTAAGGATATCTTAGTTACATTCAAAATAAGAAGATACAGAAAGGAATAGGTCCACTCTTGAGATTGTTACAGGTGGGTTTCATGGGAAGCAGACTCTGAATCTGAGATTTGAATGCAGGAATTAATTCGAGTATAGTTTTCAGATCACCCAGGTGGAGAAGGGAAGTAACCAGGACTGGGCAGAGAGAGAAGTTGAGCTAGGACCGAGTTACAACAAAGGCCTCAGTTGATCCCATGGGGAGCTCTGGAGCTGGCCCCAAGATGGCCCAAATTGGGAAAAGGAAGTTGGGCCCTTAAAACTTCTTACTGACTATCACTGGGACTGAGCTGTCCCCAAGAAGGGGGGAGGGGATGACTTCTAGCAAGGTGGCCCTGTTTGGCAATCACTGGGAGGGAGAACCCAGCTACAAAGGCCCAGGTGTCCACACTCCCAGCACCTGGGGGCGTGAATGCTTTGGTTCTAAAGTTTAGGGCCAGAGGGCAGGGGTGTGGGCAGCGGAATCTGAGCAGTGCCCGTAGTTTCCACTACAGTCCACCTCTTGTACCACTTGGATCCATTGCTTTGTGTAAGTTCTGGGAGAAGCTAATGCAAGATTCTAATGAACCTCTCTTCTAGAGAGCTTTTGAAAGGAAAGTTAGAGGGACAAACTACGGCCCCTGCCACAGCACCTGGTCTCTAGGACACAAGTGGTGCTCATCATCTCCCACAACTATCTGATCTAGATTCCCCTTCACCCTCAGCTGGCACCTCTGCTGATACTGGCAGCTTACCAGGTGGGATGACCCAGAGCCCCCTGGCACCCTGCTCTCTTGTTCCCTCTACCCCCAAAATTGAATGAAGGTGTAGCAGAGACACTCAAGTGTGTTACCTGGGCACCAAACATGCTCTTCCTATGCCCTTCCTGCAGCTCCACCCCTCCTGATTTTGCGTGCAAGCATGCATGGTGATTCCTTTCCTTAACTGTTGCTCTTTCGAGCATAAGAAACCTATTAACATCATGATTGGGTGGGACACAGTTTGAAAAAAAAAATTTTTTTTTTGAGACAGAGTCTCACTCTGTTGCCCGGGCTAGAGTGCTGTGGCGTCAGCTTACCTCACAGCAACCTCAAACTCCTGGCTCAAGCAATCCTTCTGCCTCAGCTTCCCGAGTAGCTGGAACTACAAGCATGTGCCACCATGCCCGGCTAATTTTTTTTCCTATGTATTTTTAGTTTTCCAATTAATTTCTTTCTATTTTTAGTAGAGACGGGGGTCTCACTCTTGCTCAGGCTAGTTTCGAACCCCTGACATTGAGCGAGCCACCCACCTGGGCCTCCCAGAGTGCTAGGATTACAGGTGTGAGCCACAGCACCCAGCCTGAAATTTAATTAGACTCTTGTTGTGCCCATGGGTGGGAGTATTCCCACTCTGGGGCCAAGATCTCTAAATGCACACAGTCCAAAGTTGTGGGCATGGAAAACCCAAATTAAAGAGTAAATGACTGGGAGTTATGGTAAAAACCATTTCCACCCCTGGTTTGCTGGACTCATGTGTTGTACCTAAGAGATCTCACATCATGTAACAGTCATTGATTTAGAGTATATACTACATCCTGGAGTATTGGCAGGACATGCTTACTGATTGTCATGTCAAACCTGGCCCCTCGGGAGCATGTTCAACAGGCTTTTCCATTGCTCTGTCAATGTGGCATAGGATCAGTGGATTTCATGCTTGTATGCCCATGTGAAGTGCTGCATACTTTACACTTTCCTGTAAAGTGGGTCTTGTGGTCCAACGCAATGTTATGTTAGATCTTGTGTCAATAGAATAAATACCCAGATAAGGTGCCAGCTGAAGCCCTGCAAGCAGAAAAGGCAAGCCTGTGACTGCAATAAGTGTCACGTTCAGTCAAGATGAGTCACTGCTCTTTCCAGGATAGAAGGGATCCAGTGAAGACCACTGGACACTAAGAGGCCAATTGGTCTCCCTGAAGGACATACTAGTAGTTCTGCATTCATCGTCCTTGGTGAATAAGAGCCCCTGCTGTTGGGCTCATGCACAGCCTTGGTCTCTGCCACCATGACTACTCCATTCATGTGCCTATCGTGTCCACGTTAGGGTGGCCATAATCACTGAATACATTGTTGCTATTATTATTTTGAACAAACTATTATCTATTAGAGCAATTAAAATTAAGAAAAAATAAAAGATTTTATTTTACTTTTATTCCATCTCTAATGCTATTCTGTAGGTAGATCTGAGTTTTTGACATATATTAATATAATTTTCCTTCTCTCTTGAAGAATTTCTTTTAACATGTCTTGCAAGGCAGGAAATTCCCTCATTTTTGCTGGTCTGAGAAAGTCTTTCTTTCTTTTTCACTTTTGAAGGATAATTTTGTTGGATACAGAATCCTAGGTTAGTGTTTTTTCTTTCAACACTTTAAATATTTCACTCCACTTTCTTCTTGCTTGCATGGTTTCTGAAGAGAAATCCAATGTGATTCTCATCCTTGTCTCTTTACAGGTAAGGTGTTTTCACACCTCTGGCTTCCTTCAAGAATCTCTCTTTGTCTTGATTTTCTACAGTTTGAATATGATACAACTATGTGGAGATTTATCCTGCCTTTTGTTGTCTAAGCTTCCTGGATCTGGGGTATGTGTCTGTTATTAATTTGGGAAAATTCTCAGCCATTATTACTTCAACTATTTCTTCTGTTCCTTTTTCTTTTTTGTATTGTGCCAACTTTTTAATTGATATATAATATTCGTGCATATTTATGGGGTACATGTGATATTTTTTTACATGTATACGATGTGTAATGATCAAGTCAGGATATTTAGTATATCCATCTCCTCAAGTGTCTGTCATTTCTACGTGTCAGGAACATTTCAAGTCCTCTCTTCTAGGTATTTTGAAATATATGTCATTGTTAACTATAGTCACCCTACTCTGCTATCAAACATTAGAACTTATTCTTTCCATTTAACTGTATGTTTGCACCCATTAACCTATCTCTCTTCATCCCTCCCCCACCCACACACCCTTCCCAGCCTCTGGTATATATCATTCTACTCTCTACCTTAATGAGATCAACTTTTTCATCTCCCACATAGGAGTGAAACTTGCAATATTTGTCTTTCTGTGTCTGGCTTATTTCACTTAACATAATGACTTTCACTTCCATCCCTGTTGCTGCAAATGGCATGATTTCATTCTTTTTATGGCTGAATAGTATTCCATTGTGTATATGTACCACATTCTCTATTTACCTGTTGATGGACACAGGTTGATTCTGCATCTGTTATTGTAAATAGTGCTGCAATAAACATGGGGGTTCAGGTATCTCCCCTTGATACACTGATTTCTTTTCCTTTGAATAAACATCCAGTAGTGGAATTGCTGGATTATATGGTGATTCTATTTTAGCTTTTTGAGAAATTGCCATACTGTTTTCCATAGCGGCTATACTAATTTACATTCCCACCAACAATGTATAAGGGTTTTCTTTCCTCCTTATCATTGCCGACATTGTTATTTTTTGTCTTTTTAGTAATAGCCCTTCTAACTGGGGGGAAATCATATCTGATTGTGGTTGTGATTTGCATTTTCCTGATAATTAGTGATGTCAGTATTTTTTCACATACCTGTTGGCCATTTACATATCTTCTTTTGAGAATATTTGTTCATGTCCTTTGCCCATTTTTTATGTTCCTTTGTCTTTTTCTTCTCCCTCTGGTATTCCCCTCACACATATGTTACAACTTTTGTAATTGTTCCACAGTTCTTGCACATTCTGTTCTTTTTCATTCTTTCATTCTCTTTCATTCTTCATTCTCTTTGCATTCAGTTTTGGAAATTTTTCTTTTTCTTTTCTTTTTTTTTTTTTTTTTTTTTCTTTTTGAGACAGAGTCTCACTCTCTTTGCCCAGACTAGAGTGCCGTGGCTTCAGCCTAGCTCACAGCAACCTCAAACTCCTGGGCTCAAGCAATCCTGCTGCCTCGGCCTCCCAAGTAGCTGGGACTACAGGCATGCACCACCATGCCCACTTAATTTTTTCTACATATTTTTAGTTGTCAAATTAATTTCTTTCTATTTTTAGTAGAGACGGGGTGGCGATCTTGCTCAGGCTGGTTTCGAACCCCTGACCTTGAGCGATCCGCCCACCTCAGCCTCCCAGAGTGCTAAAATTACAGGCGTGAGCTACTGCGCCCCGCCCAGTTTTGGAAATTTCTATTGACATATCTTCAAGCTCATTGATTCTTCCTCTGGCTGCATTCATCTATTAATGATCCCATCAAAGGTATTCTTAATTCTGTTACAGAGTTTTCTGTTTATTTTTCCCCAGGGGAAAATCAGGGCAGTTTTATTGAGGATGGCAACATGCGAGACGAGACTCCATGCTTAGGTACGTGGGCGCGATGAGGACCGAGTCCAGGCCTTGTGCTTGTCCTCAGGGTCCTTGGGGGAAAACTTCTCCTGCAGTTTCTTCCACATGCCTTTATTCATCTCCTTAAAGTGAGCCAAGGAGTCTGTGGACAGGGTCGGCTTGTACTCTTCCGCGGACAGGCCACGGAAGGCGGTGTCGTGGGGCCAGGAGGGTACTTGTGTTTGTAGTAGTTTGGATGGACTCTCGCTAAGCTCTCACACGTCTGATCACAGTCTTCAGGCTCTGCAACCTGGGTGTTCTCTCCCTCGCGAAAGGCCTGTGCCACCTGCTGCCGCGGGTAAGTGCCCAAGTCCCAGCCACGTTAGGTCTCGTCCGGCGGCCATTCCTCACAGAGCTTAAGAAAGCACCGGAAGCAGCTGGCCGACATTTTGGGCCCCGCTACTTCCCGCCCCTGTTACAGAGTTTTTTATTTTTTATTTTATTTTTTACACACTGGAGTAAACCATGCAAATGTAATATTTTATTTTATTTTTATTTTTTGAGACAGAGTCTCACTTTGTTGCCCAGGCTAGAGTGCCTTGGCGTCAGCCTAGCTCACAGCAACTTCAAACTCCGGGGCTCAAGTGATCCTTCTGCCTCAGCCTCCCGAGTAGCTGGGACTACAGGCATGCACTACCATGCCCGGCTAATTTTTTCTGTATATTTCTAGCTGTCCAATTAACTTCTTTCTATTTTTGGTAGGGACAGGGTCGCTCTTGCTCAGGCTGGTCTCGAACTCCTGACCTCAAGCGATCCACCCGCCTCGGCCTCCCAAAGTGCTGGGATTACAGGCGTGAACCACTGCACCCGGCCCAGTGTTTTTTATTGCTAAGTATTTCCTTTTAATTTTCTCCATCTTTGCTTACATACACATCTGTTCTTTCATGTTGTCCACTTTTTCCATGACAGCCCTTGGCATATTAATCAGTTATTTTAAATTCCTGGCCTGATAATTCCAAAACCTCTGGCATTATCTGAGTCTGGTTCTATGCTTCATTCGTCTCCTCAGACTGTGTTTTTGTCTTTTAATATGTCTTATAATTTTTTGTCGGAAGCCAGACATGATGTATCAGATAAAAGTAACTGAGGTAAAGAGGCCTTTAATATGAGGATTTATATTTATCTGGCTTGCACTTAGGCTGTGATTACTGTTTACTGTAGCTCTGGTGTCAGAGGTTAAATTTCCTCTAGTGTCCTTGTTTTTCTCTCCCCTGTTATATTTGGGTTTCCCTAGAGTTTCCTTAAATAGGATGCCACGCTTGCCTTTCTTTTAGCTGCAATTATACAGGAGCCCTTTGGACGCAGTGTGGAAGGTGGGGGGATGGGAGTAAGTATTCAATAGTCCCTTAATTAAATCTCAGTCTTTTAGTGACTGTGAGTTGGATACTTCCCTTTCCCTTTCCCCACAGTAGAGCAGCCTGGAGTTGAGTGTATCCATTTGCCCAGGTTGACCAGGCTTTGGTAAAACCCGTCTATTGAGCACTGGTAAAATGGTTTCCCTGTGGTCAGCCCTTGTTAAGAAGTACAGAGAGCTTTGGGAATATTTAAAAATGGCTCTTTTTCCCTCCCTCTATTGGAAGCACAGGAGAATTTTTTTTTATCTTCACCCTGAGAATCAGGCGGAGTTCTTGAAGGTAAAACTCATCAAAGTGTGAGGGCATCCCCACACCAGGTCCCCTGGATTTTTTTGTAACTCTCAAGCTAGTCCACACTGAGCTAGTAAAATTTGTCAATTATAGTTTAAAGTGTTTTATTGACACTGGCTTCAGCTACAAGTTTCTCCTCCTGGGCTTCTGCTCCCAGTAAGCTGTGATCCTCCCTATGCGCCTTGTCTATATCATTATATTTGGAGTGATTTTCTTGTAGACACTATGTGGTAGGTCATATTTTTAATCCACTCTGTCAATCTCAGTCTTTCAATTGGTGTCCTTAATGTAAATATTGAGATGTAAGGGCTTAAATCTGCTATTTTATTTTTTGCTCTCTCTTTGTTCTCTCCATTTTTCATTTCTCTGTTTTCTTTTTCCTGCGTTTATATTGGCTACATGAAAACTTTTTAGCATTCCAATTTTATTTCTCTATAGTGTTTTCGAGTGTATTTCTTTGTATAGCTTTTTTAGTGGTTGCTCTAAGTGCTTCACTATATATATCTAACTTACAGGGTACATTGGTGTCATTATTTTACCAGGTCACGTGAAATATAGAAACCTTCCTTCCCTTTACATTCCTTTACACCATTTATAATATGATTGTCTTAAATATTTCTTCTGCATAAATTTAAAACCAGATTAGTGTTATAATTTTTGCTTTATCCATAAAATAATTTAGAAAACTCAAAAGGAGAAGGAAAACTTATTGTATTTACCCATATTTTTGCCTACCAAGTTATTTCTTCCTTCATAATGTACCATAGTTCCTTCTTTTATCATTTTATTTTTGTTTGGAGAACTTCTCTTACCACTGTTTTAGGACAGATATGCTAGTGACAAATTCTCTTAGTTTTCTTTCCTCTGATACTGTTTTCATTTCCCCTTTTTATTCTTGAAATTCACTGGATACAGGATTTTGGGCTA
The DNA here is from genome assembly GCA_008750895.1 of Mirza zaza. NCBI lineage: Eukaryota > Metazoa > Chordata > Mammalia > Primates > Cheirogaleidae > Mirza > Mirza zaza. The sequence goes on along the minus strand of VSMD01137877.1, from coordinate 60,495 downwards.
ATATTTATTTCCTTTTGTCACTTTTGTAAGTGTGCAATGTGCTATCAAAATAAAAACTCAAATTAAATAAAAATAAATGTGCTGCTAGGCTACATTCATAAAAGTGCAATTCACTGAATGGAAGGGAGGCCTGTCTGTATAATCTGGAGGAATGTGCTCACCTCTGGGTATTACATCTGAAAAGGAATTGGATCTGATCTCAATCAAGGTCTCTTGAGAGCAGTAGGATGAATATGGTGAAAGGATACAAAACTATATCTGAAGAGAAATGGTTTAAATAAACTAAGGCTGTTTCTCCGGAAAAGAAAGTACTCTGGAGGCATATGAACTCCAGAGAAATAGGACTTGTTCCATAGGGCCAGTTGCATAGGACCTCCAGGCGGTTTCTATGAAAGAGGATAGTAAGGGAATGAGATTTCGGCTTAGTATCAGGAAGGCTTTTCAGCAACCAAACTTGCCCAAAGATGGACTGTGCTGGCCAGGCGTGGTGGCCCACGCCTGTAATCCTAGCACTCTGGGAGGCTGAAGCAGGATTGCTTGAGCTCAGGAATTCAAAACCAGCCTGAATAAGAGTGTGAGCCTGTCTCTACCAAAAAGAAAAAAATCAGGCTGGTGTTGCAGTGCATGCCTGTAGTCCCAGCTACTCAGGAGGCTGAGGCAGAAGGATCACTTGAGCCCAGGAGTTGGAGGTTGCAGTGAGCTATCATGATGACCCTGCATTCTACTCAGGGTAACAGAGTATGACTCTCTCAATAACAACAACAACAACATAATGGACTGTGCTGCATAAGGATTGTGTTCCCAGCATTAAGGGTGCAGAGGCATGGATTAGGTGAATATTTTGCCAAAATGCCACAGGTATTTCAGGCACTAATGTTGTGATGTCATACCAGGCAACTCTACTTCAATATGGGTTTCTAAGGATGTAAAATGAAATGGAATGTATTTAGATAAAGAGTCTTTAGACCCAGATTTTGTTTTGATGTTAACAACCACCCTAAATTACTTTTCTACATAAGAACATTTTATTACTACAGTTGATGATGGCTACTTATAGGAAATGTGTATGCCGTGTTAGGTTTCTTGCCTGATAGATCTATAATTCAAGGTGATACTATAAAGTAACGTATGTGATTTTAACAATAGCACTTACTCTGCCATACCATGCACTGTCTAGGAGCTTCTACACATTCTATTATCTCCATTTTATAAGAGGGGAAACTGATGCATGTGTAAATTAAGTAATTTGTGCAAGGTCACAAACCTAGTGAGTGCTAAAGGAAGGATTTGAACCTGGTCTGTCTGGCTCCAGGGTCCAGGCTCAAAAGCAATATACTGAGCCGAGCGAGGTGGCTCATGCCTGTACTACTAGCACTTTGGGAGGCCAAGGCAGGAGGATCGCTTGAGGCCAGGAATTCAAGACCAGCCTGAGCTAGAGTGAGACTCCTGTCTCTATAAAAAATAGAAAAAATTAGCTGGGCATGGTGATGCAGGCTTGTAGTCCCAGCTATTCAGGAGGCTGAGACAGGAGGATCCGTTGAGCCCATGGTCTGAGGTTGCAGTGAACTGTGATGATGCCACTGGGCTCTAGCTCCAGCAGCAGAGTGAGAGTCTGTCTAAAAAAAACCAAAAAACAAAAAACCACTACCCTAATTCTTTATTTAACTTAACCAACTTCTTAGACCCCTCTGGTTCAATAAATATCCCCTTCAAAGGTCACACATTTAACCAATGCTGCTGCTGGTCTTGGAATGTTTTTGGAAGTCTTCTTTTGGAGACTACCTGAAAACTTCCAGTACATTCTTCTGAACAGTCTCAAGAGGCAAATCTTTCTCCATTGAGACTGGACTTAATTTTTTGAAATAGCTTCATGTTGTTTGTAGTCAAATCTGATAGTGTCTGGAAAAGTTGGATATTGTTATTTGTGGTTTAAAACAGGAAATGCCACCTAAATGAGCCTAATTTCTTTGAATGGTTTGTAAACTGACTTTGAAGGCACTTCCAAAAGAGAAGTACCAGAAAGGAGGTGGCTGGCAACAGCATTGTTGGAAGAAGTCTCTATTCACTGAAGCTACCCAGTATTTTGAAGGAACCATATTCACTTGATGTGTGCATCTGGTGATGTTATTTTCAAAATGTCATTTTGAAATTTCTCCATAATGTCACCTAATGAAGGTGGCAGTTCTCTCACAGCAAATAATGCAAAATTATTTGCTGTAAGAGAAATTATTTGCTGTAATTTATGTGCATTATTTGCTGTAAGAGAACTGCCACCTTCATTAGGTGACGTTATGGAGAAAAGACACAGACTTTGCCACCTCAAGCAGAAGTAACAAAGTCATCAGCTTCCTAGTGACACAGACCTGGGTTTGAGGCTCCACACAACTATTTCCTGGCTGGTCTTGGGAAAAATGACTTCTTTGAGCCACAGTGTCTTCATCTGTGAAATAGGAGGAATTATATTAATTTGTCAGCATGTTGTCAGAATTAGAAATAATTTATATAAAGTAATCCAACCCATAGCAGGCCGATAAAGGGAAGATATTAAAAATGATAATAGGTAAAGTGAACCAAAAAAAAGACAAAGCAGATAAACAAATACATCCTTCTCACATGCACAGTACAATAATCTCAGAAAAATATTGCCTAAGATAAACATGCCTACTGATCTAACATCTACCATCCAGGACTACTGGAGAGGAGGTTCACGACCCAGCAGGGGGAAAATATTTAAAAATTTTATGGCCCCTTAGCGAGGGTAGACTTGCAATTTGTACTGGCTTCCTGCTGTCTAGCTGCCTCTTCCATCATCCAGAGTTTATAAACTTGTGGCCCAGGACTAGAATCTGGCGTGTACAATTACCCTGATTTGATTAATTCGCATTGTATGTCTGTATCAAAACATCACATGTGTCTTATAAATATATACAACCATTAAGTGCCATAATAATTTTTAAAAAAGAATCTGGCACGTACAGATGCACTTGGGGCTCTGTCACAGCACCACGCTAAGGGCCGGGCAGCTGGCACATGGAGGCTGAAATCCAGCCACAGCCCAAGTGTTAAGCCCAGCGCCAGGCACGGGCAGCAACTGTTCGGACGTACCTTTTACTTAGCTCATAGACACCAACTGCTTTTTTTTCCCTCTTGCTTTATCTAATGTGCACAAGTCGTTATATATATTACCTGCTGTCCTGGCATAGCAATGTGTTTTTGCTTATATTTATTTGTTAAGTGAGTTAGGTGGGCAAGTTTGAAAAACCAGGAATTTCATGTAAGCATCCGTATTTCTGGCTTCTTTTGAAAAAACCGAATGTTCTTTCCACAGTGAGTTCACATTCCTTCCTGACAACCATCAACATTTAGGTGAAGCGGGAGGGCCTCTGTGCACTTCAGATCACGACAGCGAGGGTTGTCCGCAGGTCCTGGCCACTCTGTCACCTGCTGGGACCTCACCCTGAATTGGGCTTCCCAACCTGGGTGTTGCTAACACCCGGTTATTGGCTCTGACTTCCAGCAGGTGGCATAGATGCCTCCAGGGGGCAGCACTCAAGCGCACCTTATGAATGACAGGTGGGGGACACCATCCTTCAGGACACAGAGATTTCCCCTCACCACCGTGGGCCATTTCTCCGGAGAGCCAGAGAACACCGGTGTCAGGCAGGCAGGGCACGTCCCACACGCCCGGCCTCTCCAGTGTGGGCAGAACAGTGCCACTCCCTGTTCTTGCCAGGGAGAGTGGAAATACCATTGGCAGCTTCAGAGACAGCCAGCAAAACTCAGGCAATCTCCTGGGCTATTTCAATTCATTTCTTCTCTTTTTCTAAACAGCCAGGAGGAGGAGGTAGAGGCAGGGAGACAAGCCATCCCTACCAAACCACTGGCAAAAACTAAGCCGAAAAAGAATCACTCTGACATCCAAGTATCAATGCTCGGTAAATTCGTGGAATTCTCAGCCCAACTTGATACATTCAACATTCACAGGCACCGTGGTGAGCCCCTTGATTTCTTTCCTCGGCCTGCTGGGTCCCAGTTAGCCCAGGTTAATGGGGTGAAGAGCTGTGTACGCTATTCACGGCTATGTTAAGCCGATTACTCTAGCTTAGCCTATTTTTAACACACAGATCTCTCCACTGGACGCCATGATACTGTTATCTGTTTTTCTGTCCCTGGAACTTTTCTCTGGATATCGAAAACAGAAATCCTAATAAAGCCACTTTTACTTGTCTCATGCAAGGACAGGATTTTCAAACTCAACACTGATGCAACCCCTCAGTCCTGACAGTGAAGGGTGGGGAAGTTTCTAAAAATATGCGGCTCAATTACCAAGAAGAGATGAGATGCTGTTACCTAATAAAAATGCCATAAATATAGAATGATGAACTACCATGGGACATGAATCCATAGAAAAGGACACGTTGGAATGTGGGATAGTAAAAATCACTTAAACTTTGTGTGACCTTGAAGAAAGTCATGATGATCTGTTTTTCCAGGTCCCTCAAATAGTGCATGAGACATGGCTGTTTCCTAAGTCTTACTATCCAGTGAACTGAGCTTAGACACTCGCCAAGTCTTCCTTTCTCGGACAGCCTAGAGCCTCTCTTGAGTCTAAAGGTTGTCCGAGTTCCTTTTTATACTCAACATCCTTTAGGCAGTATCAGCTAATGAAACAATTAATTCTATGGAGGCATCTTGCTTGTGGCAATGGGTACAGACGTCCCATTCTCTTTGATAATTTGGAACAGTGGTGAGCACAGGGTCAGATCACCCTGGGGTGGTGTCACAGCTGAAAAAGTGGCTGTGGCACTGAGTTCTTGGATGGCTTTCTACAGCTGGTCCAGATTTTCCATGGGCTCACCTTTAAATTAAAAGAATTTCTGCACTTTCAAGAATTTGAAAACAAAGCCATGTGTGAGAATTGCAAGATCCGCTCATATGCCCTTGCAAGAAATAGGTTGCATTCCTTCTTTTGCACTTTAAAAAAAAAAAAACACCTCCTTTTTCCCCCCCAGAATGCCATATATGTAAATGATTCCAAATTAATCTTTATTATGTGCCCTTGTTGTTCTGATTTACCAAACTTTAAAAATATGTCCGCTGTTCTCTTTTAACAGCTTTTGGCAACTTTTTTAGAAATTGAAATATATGAGCAGATTAGCAAAATGAGTACAATGATTAGCAAGTACCATTCAACAAGCACTAACAGTTCAAACACCTCTACAACACACAAAAAGCATGATTATAGTAGATTTTATAATGCTACATAAAGTTTCTTATTTAACTTCACTTTTAATTAAAAAAATACAGTGAAATTACATAGAAAGAAGAAAACTAATATAGTTGCCAGAATAGTATTTTTATAGGTCTTTAAGTATTTTTGCTTTTAAGGTAATTATGTGATACAGTAGAAAGAATAAAGAGATTTGGATTAGATAGAATTCTGGATTTCTAACAGCTTTGTGATATAAGGTAAATTACTTAACATCTCTGATCCTTGTTTTTATTTACCTATAAAATAGGGCTGGTAATGCTAATATTATAGGGCTGAAAGGATTAACTGAGGTTCTATGTAAAATGTCTAACATGGTACCTGATACAGTATAAGGTGCTCAATAAAGGTAGCTCTCATTATTAGTAGTTTTTTTCAGGTGATGGTGATTTAAAATGTTTAGGTAATTTTTTAAATTTTAGAAATAGTTGATTTTCAAATGATTACAATGAGCTGGGTGAGGCAGCATGTGTCTATAGTCCCAGCTACTTGGGAAGCTGAGGTGGGAGGATAGTTTGAGCCCAGAAGTTCTAGGCCAGGCTGGACAATATAGCAAGATCCCATCTCAAAAAAAATGGCCAAATGATTTATTTTAATCATGTATTTTTATCACCCAAATTTATTTTTATCATCAAAAATATCAGTGACTACCGTAAACTTAAAATATGTAATGATTTTAATTGTAACTATTAACTAAATTATTCCTCTTAATATCATATCACATAGACAAATCTTAATTTGGGGGGCTAGTTTATCCTTTTTCAACATAAAATGTTATTTGGTGGATTATCATTTTCATGTCACTGAACTCAGCAGAAGGATTTTATTTTTTTATTTTCTTCAGTAGCATTAGCCTTTCCTAACAAGAATCAAGGAATCCATTTGTCAGTTTGTTTCCTAGAATCTCTCATTAATTATAAATACTATATACACTATATACTGGCTAAATATTTCCTGGACTTACTTAAAGAATACATAAATCAGTCTCTATATGATGTTTCTGCTGTAAAAGGAATTTATCTGATTCAAGAACTAGGCAGTTGTATTGCATATCAAGTTTCCATAGTTCAGCCAAAAGTTGGATGAATAAGACTTGCTGCAAAAAGTCTATGTTCTTATCAACCATTTTCTTGCTTAACATATGCAGAGATTTAAAATGGTCAGTGGTGTAATACTTGTGTCTGTATATTTCTCTTGTAGATTATGAGAATGAGGGACTTGGAGTTTACAGAGGAGAAAGCTGCAAGGTATTTGAAACTATATCCAGGAACATGAGAAAATTATTGGAAAGACAGGCTTGTTATTTCTAGAAATACACTAGAGTATGTTTTGATTTTACATGTAAGGAACTAATTAGATTAAGTAGTTTTTTAAAAATAAGGATTGAGATTAAGAGAAAACTGGAAGCGAAGGGTTTGCCTTAGGACTTCTTCATTGGTTCATCAGTGAAGTTACCAGATCCCAGTTAGAAAAGGTTTCAAGTTTTACAAAACTCAGGATAACTGTCAAAGAGCTATAATAGCTTCATCATTTTCAGATAATACAACTCAATAAGACTATATCATAAAGAATCAAAATCTACATTTTTAAATTGACCCTAATCATAGAGTGACCAGTTTACCTGGGGCTCAGTATTTCTCTGGCTGAGAGGTTATCAGTGTTAAAATCAGGATAGTCCTAGGCAAACCAGGACAGTTGGTCACCAAGTTACTTCATGCCTCAAAATATCTGCCTGGCTTGCCTGACTCTGGACAGTCAATGAGCTTTTATTAATTGCCTGCTGTGTGCCAGGATCTGGAGATAATGTTGTTCAACTGCTAGACAAGCATCACTCATTGAAATATTTTGTGGTTCTCATGCTTTGTGTCTGATGCTGTTAGCCCCACATGGATACTTTTATTTCCAGGTTTCTGTTGCTTCTGGAGGTATTAGCCTGAACTCAGCAAGACAGGATGATTGAAATTAACCTTTTCAGTTAATTCTGTCCTGGTTGTGCTGTTGTCATCTACATTAGATATATCAAGAAATGTATAAAAACAATTGCCGCTGGGCACAGTGGCTCATGCCTGTAATCCCAATGCTTTGGGAGGCCAAGACAGGGTGATTGCTTGAGTCCAGGAGTTCAAGACCAGCCTGGGCAACATAGTAAGATGCCCATCTCTTTAAAAAAAATTAGCCAAGTATGGTGGTGTGTGCCTGTACTTCTAGCTACTCGAGAGGCTAAGGCAGAAGGATTGCTTAAGCCCAGGAGGTCTACGCTGATGTGAGCTATGATTATGCAGCTATACTCCAGAGGGATACCTTGAACCACACAAAACAACTGTGCATGAAAGTGAATGAAAATAGGCCAAAGATAGATAATAAACAGCTTACCTGCCTGCCTGTCTTCTCTCAAATTCTAAGTTAAATGTAGTATGTGCCTAACATTGTAGTTCACTTCCACAAAGATTTATTGAATGCTTATTCTGGGCCGAACCCTGTGCTAGGTGCTGGGGCTACATGGATGAGTGGGAAATGGTCCTGCCCTCAGGAACATTCCATTTAGCAGGGAGATAAACATTTGTGCTAGCTGATCTCTGTTTGCCACCCTCTCCCCCAGATCTATTCTCCACCTTTCCCTGCCCTGCTCTGTGCCCCAAGGATTTGATCTCTGTGAGCCACGTCACTGAACTCCATGCTCTGTGGCTGCTGATTGAGTTCAGCCAGTGGGCGGTATCACTTTGGCATGGCAGCTCTGGCCATCCCTCTGCAATCGAAATTTCCTTCTCCAAGGCTCCAGCACTCATTGGGCTCTGGTATCTGATGATTGATTTCCTCAATTCTGCCCACTTTTGAAAACAGTCCCTTCATATTATAAAATTATTTTCATAATTTCCTCTGAGTGTCGTTCTGTTTCCTGCACAGACCCCAACTGATTCAACAAGAAAACAAACTATTGAAATAAAAAAGGTAAGTGCAATAATAGAGGTATACACAAGTATTAATAGAATGGTGCGATTAATGGTGCCCACAGAATGGAGAGAAGGAAGTGCTTCTTGAGCTGAACACTAAAGGAAGTCACGAGTAGGAGAAAGACCTGGAAGGGGCAATGTAGGGCATAGAGAGAAAATAAACCATGGTGCAGTCATGCAACTGTTAGCAGTTAGGGCATCTGCAGCACAACGTGTGCGGAAAGAAGTAGCAGGAGATCATGCGGAGACATAGGCCAAGGTCAGGCTGTGTCAGTATGGTAAGCAACTTTGTTCATTACACACACACAAAACAATAATTTAATATGTGAACTGTGAACTTAAAATCTAAAGTGAAACTTGACAGCATGAATAAAGATAATAGTTCTCAGTACAATCATTTGAAATATTTAAGTAAATTTAGAGTGATTTTTATTTTGGCTTTTTAAAAATATTGATGTTTTACAAATTCTGTTTTATTAGTTGCTTGAGCTCATATTTTGCAATGTGTTATTATAATTAAGCACTATTATATCACAGCATTCCTCACATAGTTCTTTTAGTTTTTTGTTTTTTGTGTGTGTGACAGAGTCTCGCTTTGTTGCCCAGGCTAGAGTGAGTGCCGTGGCCTCAGCCTAGCTCACAGCAACCTCAATCTCCTGGGCTCAAGCAATCCTCCTGCCTCAGCCTTCTGAGTAGCTGGGACTACAGGCATGCGCCACTATGCCCGGCTAATATTTTCTATATATATTAGTTGGCCAATTAATTTCTTTCTATTTATAGTAGAGACGGGGTCTCGCTCTTGCTCAGGCTGGTTTTGAACTCCTGACCTCGAGCAATCCGCCCGCCTTGGCCTCCCAGAGTGCCAGGATTACAGGCATGAGCCACTGTGCCTGGCCCTTCACATAGTTTTTATAAATGAGTTTTAATTTGAAGAAAGAACATTCTACACAGTCATGGAAAGTGTCAAAAATGAAAATGACAGAGGACACATATCAGGAAAATGTGCTTGGTATTCCCACCCCTCCAACCCCCACCTGCCTCCCGTGCATGGTGTTTTACATCATATACTTTAGAATAATCTCAGGATATTGTCCTTTTATTTTCTTTCTTATTCTGTGTTTCAGTGAATTTAAACAGAACCCAAATGTCCCCTAGATTTTCTGCCTTCGAGGATCACACTGCCCTTTAATATTCAAGTAAGAATAATTCAATTCCTTACCTGTGGATCATCGGAAGAATAGTTCCCTTCCCCAGCTGGTATTTGGCACCTCTGTGAACTGCTTCCCGAATGCTCCTAGATCAGGATGCTGCCTTGGAATGGTGCTACCACCATGGTACAGACCCAGAAGGGCCAGAAGGAAGGCCACAGTCCCCATCTCCCCTGTCCCCAGGGTGTCCTCAGCCTGACTTCTAACTCCCCGCCACGGGACTCGACTCTAGGGGGGAAATAGCATGAAATGGGCAACAATGTACAATATGGACACCCTTTCTCTGAGGGAACCTAAGGACTACCTGTGTCTGAGGCCCCAGACCACCATGCACAGCATGGGATCCAACTTCTCCTCAAGTCAGAGTTCTGTCTTCATGACGTTTCTCTCCCAAGTCCCCGGCCCCACAGCTCTGAGACTCTGGCCACCCCACTCCGACCCCTCATTCCCACCTCAGCTTCCTCACCCGCAGCCCTGGTCAGAAGAAGCCAAAATCAGTTAACTCAGAGTCTCACTCTGTTGCCCGGGCTAGAGTGCCATGACACCAGCCTAGCTCATAGCAACCTCAGACTCCTGGGCTCAAGCGATCCTCCTGCCTCAGCCTCCTGAGTAGGTGGGACTACAGGCATGAGCCACCATACCAGCTAATTTTTTCTATATATTTTTAGTTGTCCAGATAATTTCTGTCTCCAAATATAAGGTTTTGGAAAAAAGATTTTGGATTTTGGAGCATTTCAGATTTCAGATTTTTGTATTAGGGATGCTCAACCTGAAAAGAAAATCTGATTTGCTCAGGATAAATTTCACAAGTCAAGTGATATATTCTGGTATTATTTATATGCTCCTTTGTATTTTCTTCGTTAGCTTGACTTGCAACTACTCAGCCAATTATGGATCAGAAGATGAAACTGAATTGTTACTACGCAACTGATAGTATGATTCCTCCCTCCATCAGTCACTGGGATGGGCTACAGTTATCATCAAATGCTTATGGTATTTTACCCAACCCATTGTCATGGAGATCAAAACCTGAATTAAAACACATTTGCCGGGGTCATAATAATGTAGCCAGAATTTAAAGAAAAAAAATTGATTTTTAATGATGTATCTATCATTCCACTTGTTTGATCTACCAATTTCTACACGCTTTTTTTTTTGAGACAGAGTCTCATTTTGTTGCCCAGGCTAGAGTGAGTGCCGTGGCATCAGCCTAGCTCACAGCAACCTCAAACTTCTGGGCTCAAGCGATCCTTCTGCTTCAGCCTCCCGAGTAGCTGGGACTACAGGCATGCGCCACCAGGCCCGGCTAATTTTTTCTATATATATTAGTTGGGCAATTAATTTCTTTCTATTTTATAGTAGAGACGGGGTCTCGCTCTTGGTCAGGCTGGTTTTGAACTCCTGACCTCGAGCAATCCACCCGCCTCTGGCTCCCAGAGTGCTAGGACTGCAGGCGTGAGCCACCGCGCCCGGCCTCTACATGCTTTTGCTTGCTCAACAACAAAGCTCAGCACTTATGAAGCTACTGACTCACGTGGGCCTGTGTATTGCACCCGGCCAGACGCAACACATCTGGCTGTCGGCTTGGGTTGGCCACTGGATTAAAGATAGAAATCTGGGATGACTCCCAAATGTCTAGATCTGGTGACAGGGAGATATGGCAGGGTGAGCTTGAAGAGAAAAAGCTGGATTAGGAGCTGCTGAACCTGGAATCCCTGCGGGTCTCGCCAACAGAGAGACAGCCAGTAGAAGGCTGGCCCTGCCTGTCTGTGGCTCTGGGTAACATCATCCAAAGAGCGTGAGAGGCAGTGAAAAGGGGATCAAGGCTGATCCCATCTCACTTTAAAATAAATGATCCTAACTTCTTACCCTGCCCTCCTATGCAGCCTGGCTTTTCTGTCTCTTCACCTAATATAGAGCTTCTCCTCCTTCCACTGCACTCTGCCACACTGGCCTCTTTTCTGCACCTTAAACTTGCCAAGTTGGTTCCTACCCTTGTAATTGATCTTCTGTCTGCGAGGAACGCTCTTCCCCGGATCCTGGGAGAGGTGCAGCTCCCCCTCTGTCAGGCAGGGCCAGCTTCACCCACGTGCCGCCTGCACCCCTCGCTCAGGAAGGCTCTGTGTTTGCTTTAAAGCTCTGCTGTTGCCATCTTGAAATTCTTAATAATTTTCAAACACTGGGCCTGCATTTTCATTTTGTGCTGGATTTTACGTAGCTAGTTCTGCTTTCAGGGACCATATTGGAAGTCCTCTCCTCAGGGGGGCCTCTCTTCACCACCTATTCTAAAGAAACCACTCCACTGCTACGTTATTTACTAGCACACTGCTCCCATTTATTTTTCTCTATAACAGTTTTCATTCTTTCATACATTCTCACTTACTCATTCAGTTGTGTATTGTCTAGTTCCCTCCCGTTGGAAGGCAGCATGAACACTCAGAGAGCAGAGACCACTGTGTCCTCAGTGTGTGACACATAATAGACACCCCCCCCATACATTTGTAGACTATTCTGAGAACAAAAATTGTTGGAAGCAGGACGGTCACTATGATGGTTATAATGGAGATTTAGAATGTATTTGATATTGATATACTTCCTGATCAATAATTAAATTTGTGTGTTGCTGATTTAAACCGATAAATTCTGGTTTCACAATGAGGTTAAGTGGAATATAATTTCCTCATATTGTATTCAAACTTTGATCTTTTTCATGAAAGATTTTGAGGTCTGGATTCAATGCCTATTTTTGCTACCTATGTTATATGAGCCTAAAATAATAATTTTAGTTTAGTCTGAATTTTTTAAAGAGGTTATTGGTCTACCTTCCAACTACATTGTACTCTATGGCTCCATAAAACATTTTCATTTGTATGAACCAGTTTGACCTGCTAAGCAGCTCTATCCCAGAGATAAGGTAGCTGTAATTTCTCATTTTACAGATCCCTTCAACTCAGTGCACTCCGGCTATCTGGAAGCTTGGCGAGAATAAGTAAATGATAATCGCAGAACTTCAGAGCTGAGCGTTACAGTTGAGATTATTTCTTTCAACACTCTCATTTTTAGATGAGGACACTGAGGTCTGAGTACACAGGACAATGAGACAACAGTGTGGTAGGGATTTTGCTGGAACTTGATCCCTTAAATCAGTGATCTTTCTACTCTGCCATTGGACCTTTCTAGCGAGTGAGTTATCCAACTTTTGTCTGCAAAAGGGGCAATTTTTAAGTGAGGATTTATACTCTACTTCTGAAATTTTGCTTATAATTGTAAATCATCTCCTTTATTAAATGAATTGCTGAATGAGTGAGGATAAGGAAAGAAGGAATAAAAGAAGGGAGGGAGGAAGGGGGGAAAGGAAGGAAGGGAGGGAGGAAGGGAAGACAGAAGGAAAGGAGGGAGGGAAGGAGGGAGGGAGACAAGGAATGTCTGATGAAATGAATTACTATTATAATCTACATGAATAATTTATTTAGACCTTCATGTCTTTGTCTTTCATTCTGCTTCTCATATGCACATCCCCCTCGACTTTTCCCCCCCATGGGCTGGGGGAGGAGGACTACCTCTTGCTACTATGGAGGGACTTCACCAGGGTAACACTCCTGGCCTCTCACCCTTCCATTTCTCACCCTACAAAGCAGAAGTATTATTTGATTCACATTATTAGTCTGTGGATCTCAGTTATGCAGAACTCATTAGGGATTTGATCTCTTTCCCTACCTTCCTTTCTTTCTTTCTTTCTTTCTTTTTTAAATTTTTTTTTCTTTTTCCTTTTTTCTGGTCAAGTGGAGCAGTGGTAGTGGAGAAGGAACAAAGGAATCTGTAACTAGTTGTGATCAGTTAGTTGTAAACACCACTGCACTGAGACCAACCTTTGCCTCCCTTGGTGACCTTACTGGTGCAAGATAGCAAAAGCTAACTCGTCCACAGATCACATGCAGGACTCCTGGGTTGCACGACTGCAGGGACCATTGACATGGAGTTGGCCCCATATAGGACACAGTATGAGCAGGTTCCTGGTCTGCTCCCACCACGTGCCCAATGGGAACCCTAGACGTTGTCTGGCTATGTCAGCGGCAGGGTGGGCAAATCTAACTCAGAGGTGACATACTAGTGAGTCTGTTATGGTCACACATCTAAGACACTCTGTCCAAGCCTGAGCTTAGCAACAATAAACTTGACATTTTTAAGTCCATCTGTCTGACTTCTCTATTTCTCAGTTGATACCACATGCATCCCCTTGCCATCTTAATTAAGATGTCCTTGCTTCTAGGCCTCCCTAATTACCAACCAGCTATCTATAATATTTTATCACCCACTTAAATCTTGAGCATAATGATGTCATAATTGTGGAAGTGACCAGATTTGTGTGAAGTATTGCTTATTCTTAAGAACAAAACGGCCACTGTGAAAACAGATGAAGTAATTAAAGGAAGAACTCTTTTGGAAACTTCAAGACATTTTAAAAGCAATTAGGACTAGTTAGCAATAAAGTTCTGTTCTCAGAAATTGCACTTAAAGGAGGAACATGGATTAAAGAAAAAAATATGCTACTAGAGGGTGAACACTGGAATTCCTAAATACTGGTTCTATTTTCAAAGAAATTTGGGTGTGTTGAAAATGAATGTGCAGATGGCAACCAAGACTTCAAACAGACCCCAACTTGGACAGCAGTCCACTAATGAGCAAGAGTGCATGGAGTCAGAGTAGAGCTGGGCCATTTCTTATGACTGACTTTTCCAGAACTCTGCTCTTCTCTTCTTGAGAAAAACACCCAAGATGCTGCTTCTTCCACTGACCAACCAGGCATCTCACAGGATAGGACACATCTGTTTAAAAGTGTGGATTGTAGTTGCTCAAAAGTGACATTAGGCTATTTAAAATAATAGTAGTTCAAGTTTTGCTTTGAGCTGGTCTGTTTTCCAACACAGCTAAGAGGTTTCCAACTAAAGCAGAGAGTTCATGGGTAATGAAGACAGCTGAAACGGGGTGTGGGCTGGACTTTGAGCATGTGTCCTGTAATTGCTCTCTGTGCCCGAGTGGAGCAGAGAGACGCTCCAGACTGCATGTTGCCCAGGGACAAGGACCAACTTCTAAGGGCCCCCGAAAGGCAGGTGGACCAGTTCAGAATTGTCAAGGTTGGATGATTCCTGAACAGGGACCAGGATGATCTCGAAACTTCAGTAACCAGAAAGACCCATCACTGTAGATTCTAGAGCCGGCTATCGTGACTAAGAGCTCTTCAAGTTGCTTTTATTTTGTATTTATTTATTTATTTTTTAGGTTTTGGAGCCAATGGGGAATGCCAAGGCAGTGCAGGCGCCACCCCATCCGACCCCACCTGTGTTCTAAGTTGTTCTTAAATGAATCATTAGGGACATTTTCAGTTCAGCTAATCCATTACAAATTGTTATAGGCTTGAAATACTTATTGCATTGTTTGTGTGCTAGATTTTATTACTTTAGTTATATCACTTCATATTAGTCAAAAATGCTGAGCAACTAATGTAAATACTCTCCAAAATGTTTTGTCTAAGACTTTACTCACTTTCACATTGTTGTGTATAGTATTTCCAATCTAAAAGATTCATTTTGTCTGCATAGAAATATACACAGGGTGCCTCAAAAGTCACCATACATAGGGAAAATGGGAATTGTAGCTAAACATACCTTTATTTACAAAATATTCATTACAGAATTTTACAAAAATTTTTTTACAAAATAATTTTTAAAATAATATTTTACAAAACTTTTTACAAAATAATGTCTTTACAAAGTAATTTTGTAAAATTTTGTAATGAATATTTTGTAAATAAAGGTATATTTAACTACAATTTCCCATTTTCCCTCTGTATGATGACTTTTGGGATATCTTAATGGAATATCTTCAATGGAAAAAATTTTTTTTTTAATTTTAAGGCTTTAATGAGTCCCTTTAAAACATGCTTGTGTAAAATACGGTAGCCCAAGGTCATTGTTCCTGATCATGTACACAGCCTGCCCTCTAGTGTTTCTTTCTGAAACCCTAACAAATTGTAGACCATACTCTTAATCTCAAAATGTTGGGTTAATAGGATTAGAAACTGTGTCATCAAATTAATAGAACAAGGCTAAATCCCTGACACGGATGAAAATTAAAGCACAGAAAAGTGAAGGTTCTTCCAGAAGCTGGTGGCAACCTCACAGGGGATATATTGCAAAGTTAGTGGTAAATATACTGTATTAAAAAGTTTCATTTGGTAAGTAGGGCATTAATAGAGTGGGAAGTTAGTTGAAATGATCTATGTAAAATGTGATAACTATGTAACTACTAGTACAGTTGTTATTTTATTATAGTATTAGAAAGACGTTCTAAATGTTGATTCAATAATGGAGATTTTTGGTTTTTAAAAAATAGCAAATAAACATAAAGCAAATAAATATCCCCTTTGGGGAAAATTAAGATCATCTCACTTATAGATTTAACTTTATTAAAGTATACAGTGGTTTTCATTTATTTAACTTTTCTTTGTAAAGCTTTAAACCTTTGTATCTGGAATATTTTAAACTAATATATATCACATTAAACTTAGAAGCAAATTTATCTGAGAAGAAAAACATTTGTATACTATATAGTGTGATGAGTTTTATAAGAAGTATGAGAAAAATATGTGAAGCTGTTTCTGCTCTCATAAAAAAAATAAGTGGTGGTGAATCACCGTAGGTAAAAACTTACTTGAGGACTAAGAATTTTGGAGGAAAAAGAAATCCCTCTAACATATTCTAATTAATTCTGTGTGTAGAGATGTTTACTGTTGGTGGGGAAATAAAATGCAGTTTGGGCTCTATGGGGCTGTCATGCACACTATCCATTGCCTTGAATTTCAAGTACTTCAGATGGTGACCTTATTTAACTGTCAAGAAGAATGTAAACTAATAAGGACTCGGGTTTGTTTGTTTGTTTTTAGCTTATATTTCAAGCTTCCTTATGTCTCAGGCACATTAGCATAAGTTGTCTAAAGTCATGAAGAAAAATTGGCACAAAAATGCTTTGGAGCACCATGTGTTTTCAATTGATGCTGACGGACACTAACCTAATGAAAGTCATTTGATGTGAGTTTATTTTTCCTTTGCAGTAACAGCGGGAACATGAAGCCACCACTCTTGGTGTTTATTGTGTATCTGCTATGGTTGAAAGAGTGTCCCTGTGCACCTACTTGGAAGGATAAAACCGCTGTCGGTGGAAACCTGAAGAGTATGTTGGTTTCTTATCTGTGCTGTGTCGTCTTTGCATGTTGGCATGTCCTGCTGGCGTCTGTAGTGAGCTGCAGTTGAGAGATAACCATATTCACTACGTTTCACAGTGAAACGTTCTCCAGGCACTTAAATTGAGTCGTCATGATGCCAAACATCTGGATAAAAATAGAAAATTCCAATCAAGTCTCTGCAAGTGTTCACATTTCCAGATGTTTGTATCGTGTAGATAAAACTTGCCAACTTTTTGACTGCATTTTTTTGTTATCATCCAGATGGTCGGTGTCATCTCAGCACGGCTGTAATGAACAGTGAAATACTTTTCTAGCATTTGAAAAATTTAAACAATTAGAGTAATCTGTGCCATTATTCTTAAGCTAGTGAAAAAATGGGTTGTACATAATGTCATTGAATCTGGTTGTTCTGCAGCCATTAACTTGCAACCTATGCTTGGTGATATATGCTTTGGGTACTTAACACTTAGAAGATAAATTAGCTAAAATATAGCTTACTTGGGGTCTATAATTAAATCCAGAGGCAAGAGTAAGCTTAGGAGGCCACATTGACTATTGTGAAATGAGAATGACAATGAATTTTTTAAATTAAAGGTGTATAAGCCCTAGGCGTGCTGGCTCACACCTGTAATCCTAGCACTTTGGGAGGATGAGGCAGGAGGATCACTTTGAGCCCAGGAGTTCAAGACCAGCCTGGGCAATATAGCGAGACACCTGTCTCTATAAAAATTTTAAAAATTAGCTGGGCGTGGTGGTGCACACCTACAGTCCCAGCTACTCCAGAGGCTGAAGCAGGAGGATTGCTTGAGCCCAGGAGTTCAAGGTTACAGTGAGCTATGATCCTGCTACTGTACTCCAGCCTGACTGACAGAGCCAGATCCCAGCTCTTAAAAAAAAAAAACGTGTATGAGAGACACCCACTAGGTCATTGAGGCATCTCATATTATATGAGATACTTTTTAGGTTTGATGCCTCCTTGGAAGGTAATTGAAACTGAAAGAAAGAGAAATTATTCACTCTTTGAGATCCCCAGCTGGGCATTTATAATAAATTGTGAAGAAAATTTAAAATTTTGTCTAATATAAACACACTTAAGTTAAAGAAAAAAATGGATAAATGAAAACAGGGCCAGAGGAAAATGACAAGAATGAGGTTAAGTGAACTCTGACTCATTTAGGAGCTCACAAGGGAGGAACAGAAGGGATTGTCCACGTGGCAGCTGACAGCTAATTCATTACGATCTGCTTTCAGAATATGAGGCTATGAAAGAACAATTAAGCCTCTATTTAGGGAACATGAAAGATTGGTGAGCTCATTGTTTTGTAATACGGTCAGGTCTCAAAGAAAATACTGCACTGTGTCTTTCAGGTTTTTCTGAGGCTGGGGAGATAGACGTGGATGAAGAGGTGAAGAAGGCCTTGATTGGTATTAAACAGATGAAAATCATGATGGAACAAAAAGAGGAGGAACACACCAATCTAATGAAAACCCTAAAGAAATGCAAAGCAGATAAGCAGGTACAGTAATTAAAAATAGTATCTATTCTTAAACAGATCTGGACCATAAATACTGTACTTGTTAGTGCAATTGATGAATTACTTATTTTTCCTAATAATATATTTTCTAGAGAGCTGCTTTTATTAGAGGAAAAGTTTGAAGGAAACTTCAAATTTCTTCAAAGAACCATGTTCCTTGTAGAATAGGCCTTTGCAGGACTCCAAACCCAGGAATTTGGAGAATTCATCTCTGAGAAATGCTGCTTTCTCAAAAATATTTTATTCTTAATCCTTTCTGGGTTAGGATATTGAGTCAGAAGTATTCAGAGAGTTTTTGGCTAGATTAGTGGTCTCCAAAGTTTTTGATCTGTCAACCCTATTATGAAAAATAATTGTTAGCACTCATTCCTAACTATATGCATGTTAATTTACTTATAAACTAGATACATGAATTGCTATTATTAATACCTCAAGGCACAATAGACATTTGGGGTGACATTTATTGTTAGGATGGATGTAAATCCATATTTCAAATAATCTTCTAGACATTTTGAAACTTTTAACCGGCTTGCCAAATCTGATTAGATCATCGTAGTTCTACTTTGTCACATGGCATGTAAAGATCTCATGACCAACCATCAGCTCTGTCATTCATATTTTCTCCACTTGAACTTAAATTTTCTTTTTTTTTTTTAATCTGCTGGATCTTTTTTTTTTTTTTTTTTGTCAAGAATCCTTTTAAGCCTTCTATTTAGTGAAGGTTGGCTAAAACTAGATAATAAAATCCATCAGTCCACCTGAGTCCTTTTAAACAGCAATTCACTGCAATGGCTTCAAGTGAACAGAGAGGGAGCCATGGCCAACGAATGCTTCTGGAATGTGGAAGGGGTCTCTCTTCCCCACAGTCCCCATGTGCAGTCAGCCACATGCAATGTCTAACATAAGCACCTCAAGAGAGTACCAGTGTATATTAAATAATATATCCATTTTTAAAAATTCAAATAGCTTTGCTTAATAACATTAGCCCAAACTATGTATTTTACCAACAGAGAATACATATTATGTTCAAATGTCCTTAGATAGATATTAAAAATTATTCCTATCCTATAGTATAAAGTTCAGTAACTTTCTAAACTGCAGACAGTGCATAGCTTATAGTTTAATAACATTAACAATTAACCCTCAAAACAATTAAATTTGTGGGGGTTATTTTCCAACATTACCCTTAAAGAGGAAATGAAAACCATCACAAAAGTAATTTGAAAAAGACTTTAAATTTTAATATTAAGAGTAAATATTTATTTTTATTTTTTAAATGTTAAATTGTGGTAAAATACACATAAAATTTACCCTCTTAACCATTTTTAAGTCGACTATTCAGTAGTGTTAAATACATTGACAATGTTGTACAACCAATCTCCAGAATTCTTTGCACTGTGTGAAAAACTGAGTCTATACAGATTAAACAACAAACTTTTTTTAGTTAAAAAAAAGTAGAAGTTCTAATACCTCCTACTTATAGCTGTATATCTAAAGTTGGGAACCACCAAATTCTAGATGGCTGCTTGCATCACTTTATTTCTGCACATCGTGGCCTCTGGGAGTCCATTATGCAACTGGTATGTCGGCCTGTCACCAGACCGGTTGCTGTTGGAGCCACACCTACCAACCGAGTCAGGCAGGGCTCCTGGCAAGAAAAGGAGATTGTGCCTGACCAGCAGCTGCAAGCCATCCTCCCTTTTGGCAGCAATCAAAAGATTTTGAGGAAATCTAAAATAGCTCCTCATCAGGAAAACGTGGAAGCCCCTCCAGCTGGGTTCTCCCCTGGTGGGCTTATGAGCCTGGCCATCTGGGAATTGTGACACTAGATATCACTAATAGACCCTTTACACAACACATTATCACACAGAATGCTTTGAACATCTGGGTAAGCTGTTACTTTCATTTTACAGCTAAAAAAAACTGGAGTGTGAGATGTTAATTAACATGCTACTGCACTACCGTAACCAATGAACCGGGAGAAAGTCAGCAGACCATGTGACTTTCTGTTTTTCTCAGTTTTCCTGAGCCTCCTGGCAAGGGAAATAGGGTATGGGACTATAGAAAGAACATTCCAGTTTGGGGCAGGTCGAGTAAACAAATGTTGGGTCCGTTCTAGCTCTGAAGAAACTAGTAGAATTTTTATTTATTCTGAAAAACCTACTTATTGTATAAAAATTCATTGAATTATACTGTTAAGTTTAGGGCAGTTAGAAAGTTAATTTTTTCAAAAAACCTGTTTATCCCTGAGTCCCCGTTCCTAAAATTACTTTAATCCTAGAATAAAGGTCAGTTTAGACAAATTAGGAGTTGGCAAACAGGGTGTTGGCACCACCATGTCTCCCGGTCCTGGGCTCCAGCCATCCTCGGGTGACCCAGAGTCCTCACCGTCCCCTTCCTCATCCCCTCCCTGTTACTATTTAAGTGAGAACATCTAAAACTTACTCTTCCTAAAGTAGGAAGCCCTAGAGTAGCTTAGGGTGGTTTGCCCCCACACCGGGTTTATATAGTACTTTTGATATGCTGTAAACCATAGGAATAGAGTTCCAAGCATGGGCTCTGTCAGTTGGTGGAATATTTAGCAGGAAATGGAAGGAATGGAGAAGATGTTCTTCAACCAGAAATCTACTTCCTCCATGGCAACATTTTATTTCCAAAACTTGGGACGTGTGATTTGGTAAATGGTTTTTGTTATGCTTCTGCGGGATGAATGGAAGGAAGTGTGAGCATACTAATTATTACAGCGTGCTGAGTGCCTGCCTTGCTTGTTCATCTTCTATAATGTAAAAACCCTGAGGAGGGGCTCAGTGGCTCACGCCTGTAATCCTAGCACTCTGGGAGGCTGAGGCAGGGCCGATTGTTGGAGCTGAAGAGTGAGATCAGCCAGAGCGGGAGTGAGACCCTGCCCACCGCACCCCCTGTCTCCACTAAAACAAAACAAAACAAAACAAAAAACACCTTGAGAAGTAGGTCCTGTTATTCCTACTTGCTAATGAGGAGACTGAGGCTTAGAGATACTAAGTAATTTACTGAAGGGTACAGAGTGAGTGTAGCTTGGAATTGGTAATATTAGGATTTTGATTTATAAGGACAATGAGCGTAATATTCAGAATTGGGACTGATAGAGAAAATCCCGGGGGACTGTTGCCAGTCAGGGTGAAATCACCATTCTTAAGAAGATGTAGTATTGCAAAATTGTTCTGCAAAGCTCCAGGACACACATACACACACACACACACACAAACAATCCTGTCTGGGTCACAAGTGCATTTTGGCAGGCTGGGGCTGTGCCACTTTTCTCATGTGGTCTGTAGCAAATGTTATCTGGCTTAGCACCAAAACTTTCAATGAGGGCACCTGAAAAATCCCAGCCAGGCAGAGAAGATTGTCAGTGCCTGGGTAATTCTTTGGGCTTGACATGCCAGGAAAGGGTGATTTTTTTTTTCTTTTCCATTGGGTAAAAAGGCATAATAAATTGGTTTGAAGTACATAAACTCTTCACCCGCATGCATTTTGATTTAAAGCAGTCGCCTTTAGCTCTGAGGCTGTCTCTTTATGGATGGATCCATTCTACCCCTCATTCTCCTGAACCATATCTCTGACACAGAAGGGGTCAGGCTTCAGAAGTCCACACTATCAGGGAGACCGGGGTCAGGCAGGGGTCCAGGAAGAAAGGCCCATTGTGCCATGGTGCCGGCCTGTGGGGAACTCCAGGAGAGGGCGGAGACCTGCAGGGACAGGTGTCACTGCTGCTGGGTTCCTTCCCACCCCGGCAGGGCCTGGCCAAGTTCAGCAAGCACCCTGAGGCAGAGTGCTCAGAACACGGACAAAAAAATGAAGATGGTCCAAAGACAGCATCTCTGCAATTGGAATGTAACTCGATGGGAAAATTTGATTTGCTGTACAAGAATTGCACTTCCTTGCGATGTTTAAGAACATATAACAGGCCGGGCGAGGTGGCTCACGCCTGTAATCCTAGCACTCTGGGAGGCCGAGGCAGGAGGATTGCTCAAGGTCAGGAGTTCGAAACCAGCCTGAGCAAGAGCAAGACCCCGTCTCTACTATAAAAATAGAAAGAAATTAATTGGCCAACTAATATATATAGAAAAAAATTAGCCGGGCATGGTGGTGGATGCCTGTAGTCCCAGCTACTCGGGAGGCTGAGGCAGCAGGATTGCTTGAGCCCAGGAGTTTGAGGTTGCTGTGAGCTAGGCTGAGGCCACGGCACTCACTCTAGCCTGGGCAACAAAGTGAGACTCTGTCTCAAAAAAAAAGAACATATAACAATTAAAGTCAGCATAAATGAACTTTAAAGCCTCATTTCCAATCTCCCTTGGACTAGATGTGAAAACAGACAAGTCGACAAGCAAATCCCAGTTGTTCCCCAGATGGGGATGGCATCTTCGTTGTGGGCTCACTCACATCTAGTGTAACGCCTGTCACAGAGCAAACACTCAATAAATACTTGTTGAAAGAACGACCTGATGAATAAGATTTGCAGTCTTGCATAGGGATCAGTCAGTGCTCTTAATCAAACAGAAAGCATTAGAGATCTGTCAGCTGCCAGGGGTCTAAAGGAGAAAGACTGAAGAAATAGTTCAGAATATACACATTTCGAAGGGTCAAATCAAATAAGGTATGCATAGAATCATGAGATGGAAATAGGACTTTTGTTTCTACTTTTAATTAGGAGGCCCTGAAACTTATGAATGAAGTTCAAGAACATCTGGAGGAGGAAGAGAGGCTATGCCAGGTGTCTTTGGCGGATTCCTGGGATGAATGCAGGTCTTGCCTGGAAAGTAACTGCATGAGATTTCATACAACCTGCCAACCTACTAGGTCCTCTGTGAAAAATACGGTAAGAGAAAAATAGAGCTCAAGATTTCGTAGTTCTTAAGGCACCTACTTCAGCTTACATTTTTATTAATTTATATTAATATTTAGAATAGAGATAGATAGGCCAATAGGATACTGGCATTTTGCATTCTTGCATCTGACCCTAATGCTTATGTACCATCACCTGTGTATATGCAATTTATAAGTTAGAACATCCATTCACTGTTTATCCTTCCTTTTAATGACACTGTATGTATCTCTCTTAGAAACACCCTGACTTTCTGCCTTGTATTTGTTATTCATGAACATGTTCCCACTAGATTGTAAGCTCTTTGAGGGCAGTGGTCATATCTTATTTGTCTTCATTTGAGCATTTTAGACATCCAATAAACGTTATTGAATTGCATTTTGAATCACAGTATTGCAGTCTCTGATTTCAGTCTGCTTTAATTTTTTTACCCTGGAGGCCAAATATTTGAAGACATTTTCTGCCTCCTGAATCTCTCCTCTAATGTGCTTGCCCTCTTATATGTAGCATGTACACACATGTGCATACAGACATACACACACACTCTTTCATATCCCCTTTTGCCTTATCCATGTATGTCCTGTAGGACTGGCATGCTTTCTTTTTTGTTCCCTTTGACTATCTTCTGGGCAGAGGGAATCACAGATGGTGGTGACCTGAATAGGATGAGCTGTGCCCCCATAAAAGGCTCCAATTGGCCTGGATTTCCCTCCCCTTTCAAGCAGTGGGCTGAATTAAGTGGAATTTTGCTCTCCATGTTATAGCAGGCACTAATTAGCGTATGCTCCTGGCTTGGCCATGCCATACTCAATTACAAAGGGAGCAACCACTAGGATAATGAATGTGCCAAGTCAATTTGCCTCCACTGTTCGTTGCATCTGCTCTATTTTAGAGCCACTGTCACTCTTTTATACACCAGAATATGGTGGAATGAGCACCAGCTGAAAGTCCGGAGATTTGTGGGCTATTCTCATCTGGGCCACTTGTGTGATCTTATAACATTTTCTTGGGGCTTTTAAGTTTTGTTTTCGTGAACGGAGTCAAGTAAACAGAAGCTGGCAGAGGGAGAGGCAAGTATTCTACCCAGATTACTTTCTGAGAAAGGCATGAGTCCTCTAAAAATTCTTGGAGAATTCTTTAAAAAGCACAGGGCAGTACTGTTCAATAGTTGATAACAGTTAACACACCCGTGTCACTATCATATAAGGGCAACTATGGTCTGCCCAGACCTAGGTGCCACACAGATGAAGCAGAGCATAGTGTGACTGCTGGAATACCTTCTTCCAGTGAGTGATTCCAGAAATTCTATAATTACAGCTTCATTCCTTTGACTATAGCCAAGGAGGGCTTTGATCACTGCTAACATGTAACTTATTAAGCTGTATTGGGCATCTAGCTGAATGTAGGTATGTTTCCTGTCCATAGGCTAATTTACAAGATGGGAAAGAGAAAAGTATAAAGACACTAATGACATTCTACTAAAAATTATTTTTTAAAAAAAGAACTAAGAGGTGAAAAACAAGAGCCTTCTTCACAGTTTTTAGGCAATCTCCACCATGCCTTATATAGGCAATGGCTTGCCAACTGTCACCAGCTTGCCAACAGTATTGAAAACTTGACCTTTTAAGGCCATTGATGAGCAAACATAAACCAGGAGGAATTTCAGATCCTATTTCCTCAAAGTCAAATCCAGGCACAAGAGTGTTAATAAATTATTTTAAAATTAATCACCTTTTCCTAGCATGCCCAGAATGGTTCTTGATTTGGAATGACTACTGTAAGTTGACTTTAAAATTGGCAATAAGAAATGATCCAGAAAGAAAATAAATGTTTATTTTATTTCTGTCCCCCACCCCACAGATTGAACAGTTTTTTAGGAAGATATATCAATTTCTATTTCCTCTCCTTGAAGAAGATGAAACAGATCTCCCCGTCAGTGAAAAGTCCATTGAGGAAGATGCACAATTGACCCAAATGGAGGACGTGTTCAGCCAATTGACCATGGATGTGAAATCTCTCTTTAACAGGAGTTGCAACGTCTTTAAACAGATGCAGCAAGAATTTGACCAGGCTTTTCAATCATTTTTCATGTCAGATACAGACTCAATTGAGTCTTACTTTTTTCCAGCTTTATCTAAAGAGCCAACAAAAAAAGCGGATATTGTGCAAAGTTGGGACCTTCCCAACTTCTTCCAGCTGTTTTGTAATTTCAGTCTCTCTATTTACGAAAGCGTCAGTGAAACAATTAGTGAAACACTGAATGCAATAGATTTACCAACACAAAACAAAGGCAAGTATTAAAAGATTACTTTTATTTAGATGTCTGAAATCAAGTTGTGTGTAGCTTTGGAAATGGTAGACATTTCTGAGTCATTCCATAGCGTTTCTTCAAGTGACAGCTTATGGATAATCAAAGTTTCAGAGCCTCTTAAAAGAAGCTTTGAAGTCTGCCAAACACCATTCCTCTTCCATTGTTGTTCAAAACTGTAGTGCTGTTCTCTCTTTTTAGAGCTCATTTTCAAAGCTGAAAGAAGAAAATGCTATTAGGGTGAGAACTTGGAAAAAAAACAATTCCCTCCTTTATTAAGATGTAGATGTCTAGCTCTATTCTGACTGAACATCAAGGGAGTTTTTTAAAATGGGTCTAGAATCCTCAACTCCCAGTTTGTGAAGGTTAGTCTCACATACAAGCAGAGCAATTTAGCGCCTTCACATCCTTCTCTGAATCACTGTCATTCTTTACCTCATAAAGTTCATGCACGAAACCATATAAAGTTTATGCATAAACCCCAAACTACAGAAATATTACATAAGAATTACCTTATATCACTACTAATCATGCCTCATAATATTCCACATTGGTAAAAACAATGCTGCTTTATGTTTTAAGGCAGAAGATTCTTCTTTGGGCTTCTACAGAGTAGCTTAGACATAGCATTTTAGAAATGAGAAATGCCAGTGTGGGCCAAGTGCATTTCCTTGGTTACTGTATTGACCACTAAACCGAGTAAAAGGCTGCTCCCCTCTGAAATGAAAAATAAATCAGGCTCCTTTTAGCTGACTATTTTCCACTTATATCAGCTGTAGCTGGCAACATCTGCATCAGAGTCTCAAAACTGCCATGACATTGCATAACTGGCCTCTATAGAGGAGGGGCTTACCTCAGATGTTTCGGAAACTAAAGCCAGGAAACGATGCATTATATCCATCCGGTCTCATTGTTCCATGAACAGAGAACAGCCATCGTTACTGGAATCGTTGGGTTCTATTGTAGAGTCCCGTAGACTTTTCTTGTAAGTCAGGTGGTTGTCTGGTATTCCATTCTAAGGTTCCAAATTCATCAAATCTTCAGGAGAAACATCAGGCAGGAAGGCTGAATCTATTCATGCTGGGGTGGTATCAAATACTTTTTGCCTGGCCTTTTAAACAGATATCAATTGTCTTGAAATAAATTCAGAATGTGTTCATTAGAGCAAAATAGTGTCCCTTCTTCATATTGTGTAGCAACCTTACATGTGTTGCTACATTCGGATGTGCACAGGACAGGTAGTGATTAAGACACATGTCAAAATCTAAATAATTTCCCAAATACTCAACTCCCTTCCACCTATCAACTAAGAATGTGGGTTTCCACCATCTGCCTCAGCTTCCTCCTCATGCACACAGCTGGGGACCGGCCCCTATTCTCAGCTGCTCATGCACACCCTGCCCCTCAGTGACAACCTAGATAGCCAAGATCCCTTGCAAATGTAAATATTAAAAAAAAAAAATCCCAGCAAACAAAGCCTATGTTACACTATTATATTCTTTTTTCTCCAGTAACCCTCCCCTTGCTGTGTAGCAAGACGGTACACAGCAAGCTCAGCAGAGGAAACATTCTCTTCCCAGATGAGCAAATATGAGCTATTTATCAAGAGTACTCAGGCAGGGGTTGTAGAGCATTCGTATGTGGTTTCCATAGGTTTTCTGAACAGGTGGTTGATGAGGATTAAGCCTATTGCCCCTAGAAAATCTGCCAATGAGTTGACATTTTGAGCTTTGCCCTTGTGGTAAACAAAATAATGACTGCCCAAAGATATCCACACCCTGATCCCCAGAACCTGTGAGTTTACATTACATGGCAAAGAGAATATATGGTTGTAGATGGAATTAAGGTTGTTTATCCACTGACTTTAAAACAGGGAGATTATTCTTGATTATTGGAGCGGGTTCAATGTAATCACAATGTTCCTTAAAAGTGGAAGAAGGAGGCAGAAGAGAATCAACAGAGATGGCAGCAAGAGAAGGACTCAGCCCTACTTTGCTGGCCTTGAAGGGAGAGGAAGGGGCCATGAGTCAAGGAATGTAGGTGGGGTCTAAAAGCTGAGAATGGTATAGAAAAGGGTTCTCTGAAGCCTCCACAGTAAATCAGCCCTGCCAACACCTTGATTTTAAGGTGTCTCGATTTCAGAAGTTGGAAGTGAGACCTACTTCAGACTTCTGCCCTATAAGACTGTAAAATAATAAATTTGTGCTATCTCACACCACTAAATTTGTGGCAATCTGTTACAGCAGCAATAGGAAACTAATACACACCTCTTGTCAATTACGACTGCCATTTGCTGAGCCAGTCCCATGCGTCTGTCAGCCTTCACGGATGGGCCCATTGGTCATGATAGTCCTAAGAGCCAAAATTAGAAAAATAGCCAAAACTGAATAATGAACACCATTTACGAAAAGGAGGCAATAATAAAACGTCTCTGAAATATCTTGATATCTAATATTATTTTTTATTTTATTGAGTGTGCTTTCATGTTGGTCTCCATGTGGAAGAATTTCTTTCCTAGCTTGGTCTTTCTAGATCTCAGTTCTTGAATAGCTCTTGTAATGATCTTCACTTCTCTTATAAACCCCTAGAAAGAATAGATGAGATCATGTTCCACTGTACCTCGATACGGTGCTAGATGCCAGGAAATCTGTTTCTAATCCTGCC
Organism: Mirza zaza; assembly: GCA_008750895.1. Taxonomy (NCBI): domain Eukaryota; kingdom Metazoa; phylum Chordata; class Mammalia; order Primates; family Cheirogaleidae; genus Mirza; species Mirza zaza. The sequence continues at coordinate 32,453 of VSMD01137877.1, read as the reverse complement.
TTAGAGAATGTTTGCTGACCTTAATTTTCCTGTAGGCGAAACAGACAAGCAAGTGGGGAGAGTGGATGATTTATCTTAACGATGGTACTAGAAGTAGCTGCCCAGAAGTGCTCTGAGGTTCTGGTGCGGCTTGACTGAATGAGGTGGTAGATTGTGTCATGGGTGCAGGATAGGGAACTGGTGTCATGAGCACCTGGAATTTGCCATCCTGGATCTATGTGCCAGGTATTAATCTAGATGCTGGGAATAAAACAATGATTGTGGCACAGCCCCTGACTTCTAGGAGCTCAGTCCAGAGAAAGGAAAACAGATTAGTGGACAATTACATCACCATATCTTAAGTGAAATGTGAAAAGAAGGCACAGAAGAATGACAAAATTAAAATGGCAAGACCAAGTCCCTTCCCTCAAGAGGCTCAGAGTCTAATGAGAAAGATAAGAAAGTAAACACTACATAAAACAGGGATGAATTCTACAGTGGAACTCCTCACAGGGGTCACGTGGGGCAGAGAGGTGGGTTCAGGAAGCAGCTGAGAAGAAAAGACTTTGTAGTCACCAAATAAATGAAAGCTAACTTCTTCCACCCCATCAAGTCCCTCTTCCAAAACATATTACTGTTAATAATCTTCGTGATTTCTTCTAGAAATAAAATTATATGCATTAATATGTGTGTGGGTGTGTACTAATAATACATTTCTAGTAATGAGATTCCTGGAGTCAAGGATATGTGCAGCTTTTAATAGATGTGAAATTGTCCTAGGAAATGATTGCACCAACATGCACTCCTATGTTTGAATACAGGAAAAAGATTTTGAAAGCACTGGTAAGAAAAAGCAGTGACATTGTCTCTACTTTATTCAAGTGCAAACTCCAATGCCACTAATGTGTATATGATGCATTCCCCGCAGGCCCTGAGCAGGGAGACCTGATTTCAAAGATGTTACCTGCACAGGACAGAAGACTATGTGGGGAACTTGGCCAGAATTTGTCGGGGTGTTTCCAATTTCATGAAAGATGCCAAAGATGTCAGGATTACCTATCTGAAGGTAAGTAACTACTATTTTCTCAGGATTTCAATAGTATTCTGGACAGATGACAACATCTCACTTTTACAAGCATCGTGGGTTCATTTGCCTTCCGTCAAGTACTTTTTCACGTGCTCATTTCCATCTGGGGGTGTTCAACGTAGGTTTATATATTTTTATTCTTCCAAAGTATGTCATTCTTTCACTTTCTTTAATTCTCTAATTGTTCTTGTGAAATTTATTACTGATTAAAGACAAAAAACCCACTAATATGTGACCTCTAATTAGGTTAGAGGTTAAAAAACCTCTAATATGTAAAAGAGGTAAATAATGAGCAAATTAGGGCAATGCCTCCCTTCTCACTACAAAGGAAATAAAAAACCCACTAATGAAGGAAATCTTTCCATTGTGTAAATCAGTGTTTAGCCAAGTGAGATATTTGTTTGAAAGTGGCATTTCTTCTTTTTTGGTGAGTTATCTAATTTATATTTAAATAGGGAAAGTGGCTTCTGCTTATAAGCCCCAAGAAGCCTGTCTCTCCTAGACTTGGCCAAGAGTGGCCTTTCTCCTTCCTTCCCCAGCCAGAAATCCTCCTCCTTTTCTTCCGTCCCTCCCCTCATCCTTCTTTCCTTCTCCTGACTAAAGTTACTCCTCCTACCTCACCAGGGCCATTTGGCAGATTTTCTTACAAAATACAATAAGAGCTTTTAATTCCTGTTTTTCTGCATTTTATCTTGCTAAAGCCCTAAAGGAAGGAAATTTGGAAAGTGTGGCTAATGGCTTGAGTAGGAGGTTTCAAGACACAGTTAGAAGAACACAACTTAATATCTTGATAAATTATCCTACCACGCTAGCTTGTGATTTGGGGCAAGTCATTTAGGCTGTCTAGGCCTTCGTTGAGTAAATCTGTAAATAAAAGGACTTGAGATAATCCTTGAGTCCTAACAAAATTATTCTATAAAGCAAGTTCAGGAAAGATCAGATTATAATTTGTTAGCTGCAAAATAATAGCTCTTGTGCCCTTACATCCCTCACACTGAAGACCACTGGAGTAGTGTTTACATCTACAGAAAGAGCAGAGGGCACAGCCCTTGGAAACTCCCAGTTGGCTTTCTCTCCTCAATCCTCTAACAAGGAATGATTTGCAGCAAATTTAGCTATTTAGAAACAAGGGAGAATAGAACTGTTATGATCTTAAACAACATAATATAGAAAACACTGGTTTATAACGTGTTGTCAGATACACCATAATACTAATAAAGGTTACCTTTGGGTTTTAAAATTCAGGATGATTTTTTTCCTTTCTGTATTTTCCACGCTTTTTACCATAAACATACATATGCTCCTCGACTTATGATGGGGTTGTGTCCTTATAAACCCATTGTAAGTTGAAAAATCATTTAAGTCAAACCATTATAAATCAGGGACCATTTGTACATGTGTGTACATGTGATATTAAAACTTGTTAGAGATCTCTAAAACTGGTTTGATTTTTTTATATAGTAAAAAATATATATTTTTTATATAGTATATTTTTTTATTTAGTCACCCTGCTCAAGGAACTTGTGCTTTACAGATTAATAATGTTTATTAATGAAATAGGTCTGTTACACAAATTAATGCATTGCAGATGGTTCTAAATGTCTAAATGCTTTGCAACTCAACAGGAATAGGTTCCCATTCTAATTTTTGTTGTTCAATTAAACAACAAAAAAGAACTTAATAGAGTCTATTAAATTAGGTAAGTATTTGTGTAGTTACTAAACCTTTTTAGAGTCAATAATACTCCTCTTCTCCGTTTGTTTAAATGTCGCCAGCCTGGGCTCTTCTTTAGAATTCTCAGGTTAGTTGGGCTTGTGAGGGGCACCAGATTACAGAGGCCACAGAATAAGGGCAAGAAGTGATCTCTCTCTCCCTCTTCCACTTCATTCTCTCTGTTCTTCTTCCCACCTCAGCAGTTGCTCATCTCTCCCCCTTCTTTTGAAAGCAGGATCCATTATATAAATGAACTTGACTACTCCTCCACATCCCTTTAGGGCCAAATTTTCTTTCCTTGGACACATCTACCCTTCCTTAGAATGTATATTAGGAAATTTTGACATCTAGAATCTGTCATGGCAGAAAAAGGTTTGGAAAGCTTTGCTCTAAGTAGCTTTGATTATGTATAAACTGGCCCCTTGTGTTGGATTACCTAGAGCAAATGAAGATCTTATTTCTCCTTAATTGCCAGCTGGATGACTCAGCCTCTGTTTCCTCATGTGGAAGATGAGAATAATAGATCAACTTTATCCAGGTCTTTCGAGGATTAAATAAAATGTTTGAAATATCAGTGATTCTCTTTATTCAAGTATTTGTTTTTTTAAGTCACAGTTATAAGGTTGCATACAGAAACAAATGATTTTATAACAGAAAAATATACACTAACATACTGATCACTTACAAAAATAGTCCCCATAAAGTATCCCATCTATGTATTATTAACATCTATTTACTTCTAGTCAGTTAAAATATTGGATGAATAATCTGTTTGTTACAAGATGATACAGAATAAATCAGATAATACAGTATAATGTATCTGATAATCAGTGTGTGTCAGATAATGGATACAGTCAGTATACATCAGATAATACAGTAAAAATGCAATGTAAGTTGATTGTTACAAAGGTAAAAGATAAAGAATGTCCTAGTGTGCTCTCTTACTATTTAAAACTGTTATTATAAAATATATTTTATTATAAATGTATAAAGAATGATATAATAAAAACCTGTGTGCCTACCACTCAGATTAAGAAATAAAACATTTCCAAAGCAGATGAAGCCCCCACTGTGTCCCCCTTTATATGCTCTCAAAAAGGAAACTGCTATTTTGATGTTAGTGCTTATTATTTCCTTGCATTTCTTTATACTCATATCATGTATTTATATATGTGCATATATAATAGATATACACATACATCATATATAGCAAATGTTTTATATGTTTTTAATTTTTTATTGTGAAAGTATAATTTTTAAACTTAAAAATATGACTCAGACAAATATAAAATGACCATATGTCAAAAATTAGTTTAACTTATTAATGAAGAGACCTGGGGTGTTAGAGCTATGCAAAAAAAATATAAGGGCTGGGCACAGTGGCTCATGCCTGTAATTCTAGCACTCTGTGAGGCTGAGGCAGACGGATTGCTCAATGTTAGGAGTTCGAAACCAGTCTGAGCAAGAGCGAGACCCCATCTCTACTATAAATAGAAAGAAATTAATTGGCCAACTAATATATAGAGAAAAAATTAGCCGGGCATGGTGGCACATGCCTGTAGTCCCTGCTACTTGGGAGGCTGAGGCAGCAGGATTGCTTGAGCCCAGGAGTTTGAGGTTGCTGTGAGCTAGGCTGATACCACGGCACTCACTCTAGCCTGGGGAACAAAGTGAGACTCTGTCTCAAAAAAAAAAAAAAAATATATATATATATATATATATATATGGAAGACCAGAGCATTCATAGTCAAGGAGAGACAGAATGCTGCAATAAGATTACAAAATTAGACACGAAACTAGTTAATAAACTAAAGGGCAATAAAACTGTAACTTTTGCAGTTATCTTTTCTATCAGACCAAAATAATCTACATCTCTACTGGACAAAAAACATTTCCAACTTTTCTCTTTTTTCTTTCTTTTTTGTTTTTTTAAGACAGTCTCATTCTGTTGCCTGGACTAGAATGCCGTGGCGTCAGCCTAGCTCACAGCAACCTCAAACTCCTGGGCTCAAGCGATCCTCCTGCCTCAGCCTCCCCAGTAGCTGGGACTACAGGCATGCACCACCATGCGTGGTTAATTTTTGCTATATATTTTTAGTTGCCCAGCTAATTTCTTTCTATTTTTTAGTAGAGATGGGGTCTCGCTCTTGCTTAGGCTGGTCTTGAACTTCGGAGCTCAAACGATCCGCCCACCTCGGCCTCTCAGAGTGCTAGGATTACAGGCATGAACCACTGCGCCTGTTCACATTTCCAACTTTTTGATCCATAATTTACCTCTAACTTCATAGAGTCCAGCCTTACTCAGTAATAAATATCAGGCCAACAAAGGATCATTTCCCTACAGAATTAAGTGATCTTTGGATGAGTCTCTTAGACAATAATTTAGAACGACATTGAAAGGACATGCAGTCATTTATTTGCTTTCTTTCCAAGTTCTGGATAATTTTTCTTAATAACATAAATGTTATTGCTTATGTATTCTTTTGCAACTTAGTGTTTCACTCTGTAATTTGCCAGTTTAGCCATGTGAATACATGCTCTTCTAGTCCGTTAATTCACTGTTATATGTTGATCTGTGTATGCATATCAAAATTTATCTATCCATTCTCTAGCTGAAGTACATTTGTTTCCAAAGTTTTGCTATTACAAACAAATCTCATACATTTTATCAAACAATAATTTTGTCTCTTCGATCAACATTTGATTTACTTTGATTGAATACTAAACACATAGCTATAATTATAATCTCATATTTTATAACTATAAGATCAAATATTTTCCAAAACATCACAAATCTTTTTTCCCCCCCTCTATTTACTATATATTTTTTGGTCCCAATTTTAAGTGGATTCACTATGTGTGCTGCTTTTCCTCTTTTCCCATGCTAATTACTGGTACTGGACATACACATCCAAATTCAAAATAGTAGTTTCCTTTTGAGAAGGAAATTTGATGTGCAAGATGTACAGTAGGGGCTTCTTCTGTTTTGGGGTGTTTTTTAAAACATAGGTGGTAGGCACATGGGGTTTATAACAAGAAGTTCTGTCTCCAGCCCAGTTTCTGTTACATAAAAACCATATAATTAAAAATTAAACTGGATCTTGTTTGCAACTGATGTAGGCAATATTAGTAATTACTCCGGAACTACAGGAGTAAACTAGGTGCTCTCACAGGCAAAGGGGAAAATAGAAAGTGCAGGGGCTGAGAGTTAAGCCCTTGTCACCCCTCCTCCAAGTTTCATGGACCTTTCCCTTCACCGCGTTACTTTCTTCTTGCTAGACTGTCCTGATGTACCTGTACTACACACAGAATTAGAGGAAGCTCTGAGGCTGGTCAACATATCCGGTGAGCAGTACACCCAGATTCTCCAGATGACCCAGCAGCACCTGGAGGACACCGCCTATCTGATGGCCAGGATGAGACAGCAATTTGGCTGGGTGTCTGAACTGGCAAACCATGTTGCAGAAACCGAGATCATCTTTAATTCAGTAAAGGTAAAGGCAAGACGCAAGAGCAGATCTGGAGATTACACATGCACACCTTGATTTTTCTGATTAATTACATCTGAATTTGAAAACAAGCTATGAGGAGTATTCATATGTCTATTGTGACTGCATTCAGGCTGACTTGATTTAATGTAGTTTATGGTCTTTAGAAAATAAGAAACTCTCTAGGGAAAATACATTTAAAACACAAAATACTTTCTAATCCAGAGATTGCTAATTCTGCTTATAGTTACAGGGCTATTCCTGAGAAAGGCAACCTTGAAGAAATCTGGCCAAACTTCTCTCTTTTTAAGTTTTTAAGAGAAAAGACTTGCAAATAAAGTAATTTGAGTTCAGTTTTTTTTTTTGAGACAGAGTCTCACTTTGTTGCTCAGGCTAGAGTGAGTGCCGTGGTGTCAGCCTAGCTCACAGCAACCTCAATCTCCTGGGTTCAAGCAATCCTCCTGCCTCAGCCTCCCGAGTAGCTGGGACGACAGGCATGTGCCACCATGTCTGGCTAATTTTTTGTATATATATTTTTAGTTGGCCAATTAATTTCTTTCTAATTTTAGTAGAGGCGGGGCCTCGCTCAGGCTGGTTTCGAACTTCTGACCTCGAGGGATCCACCCGCCTCAGCCCCCCAGCGTGCTAGGATTACAGGCGTGAGCCACCACGCCTGGCCAGAGTTCAGTTTTTGATTCTGAATCTTACCAGCTAAGTAAGCTTGGGAAAGTTCCTTAGCCATTCTAGGCCTCAGCTTTTCCACCTGTAAAGTGGGAATAATAATAGCTGTCTTAAAATGTATGTCTATAAAGTGATAGTATAGGTTCCTTAGACAAAGCGAGAGCTTTATAAATTACAGCTCTTATTAATTTTTGACACAATAAAGCTGCGGCATTATCTTGATAAACATATTTATACATTAATCTTCACATAAAGACATTTTTTTCAATTTCAGCATATTACAGGGGTACAAACGTTTAGATTGCATATATTGCCTTTGCCCTGCCCAAGTCAGAGCTTCAAGCATATCCATCCCCCAGACAGCGCACACTGCACCCACGTAAAGACATGTTGTCATCTTAAATTGTACCTATACCATGACTCCCACATTCAATTACTCTTTTTGCATAATGATAAACAGTGACTTTCTTTCCTGAGACATTTCTCCCCCGCTCCCACACATGCGCATATTACATTAATAGACAAGGACACCAGGGTAGTGATTCCTGATGAGAAAAAAACCTGGATACAGAATTCACTGGGCAGGGCATGGAAGATGCAATATTCTGTGGGGTGCTAACTGCTCATCCCTGCAACCTTCTCCAAAGGATTGTCCCCCGACACCTACCCTCCACAGCTCCCTGCAGGCTCAGGCTGAGGCTAGAGGTCATCTGAAACCACATCCTTGCTTAATTTCTTTCTCTTCTCTAGGCTGCTGTCCTCATACCCTTAAAAGTTTCACCTGAGCGCATCCCTTTATAAACCACTTATGTCAGAATCTCAGGCTCTGCTTCCAGGGAATTGGACTTACAATATTCTATAATCTTGCATTTTACTCTGTTTCAAACTACAAAGCTGTGGGCCACGCATGGTTTGAGAATTAAGTTTAGAAAGTTACCTGCACATTGAAAAACAAAATCGATAAAACACACAAAAAATAAAAGAGGACAGACTAGAAGAGAAAATGTTAGCATGCATTGTATTTAATCAGACGTGTGCATGTGATTGAACTTTCATTTCTGTTTTGTGTATGTATATGTGTATATGTGTACAGACATAATGCAGGTAAATATATACACATATATAGATGTATGTGTGTTTGGAGTCATGACGTAATATGTATCTGTTACGGTAGACCACAGGGAAAGGGTTTTGAAAGCCATTATTCTAGTCCCTGCTGACTCTCTGATTCTATTACTCCATTAAATCCTATTCTAGGAGGGTAAAATAATTCAATGTATTTGATCATCTTCATATAGACTTTTAGTTTAATGAAGAAAAATTCTTACCTTGAAGAATAAAATTTTAAGAAAAATTTTACCAGTGCTTTTAATCTTTAGAAAGCTATAGCCAATATTTGTTTTTATTATTATCAGTATTTTCCACCCTATGCTTCAATTTACTTCCCTTTTAGTGTCTCTGAGTAAGACTAACAGATATATCTAAAATTCTTTATGTTCATAACAAAGGCACCTCTATATAAAAATCTGCATATGAAATAAAATCATGGCTTCCAATTACATATTTTTATAATAATCATCACTAAAGAGAACTTACTATGTGTCAGGTAATGTTTTGAACACTTTTTTCATATATCTGATCATTTAGTCCCCTTCGTGACCCTACGAGGTAAGTAGTATTATTTTCCCAATTATTCAGATGAGGCACAAAGGAGTTTAAACAACTTGTCTAAGTTCACACAGCTAGTAAGTGGTAGAACTGGAATTCAAACTCAAGCAGCCTTTATCCAGAATCAGCACGCCTCACCACTTTGCTAACCTACCTGTAAAAGTTATTTTTCTTGAAACAGCTTTTATTTCATCATGCAAATGAAAGTGCAAATCCATAAAAGAGCAAGTACTTAAGAGAAGCCTTGTGTGAGAAATGTACAAATTCTAGCAAATGAGAATAGTGATGGGCCCTGGTTGTATTAATAGTTACATGGGTGTTTGCTTGTAATTATTAAACTAGACATAAATGCTTTATGTAGTTATGTGTGTTATATTCCCTAAAAGAGAAGGGAAAAAATTATGCTAGCTATTCCTTTATCAGCTAGAATTATGGAATTACTAGGTTTAATTTGGTCTCCCAATGTTTTGGCTTTAGTTTTTTTGATAAGGGAATTTATTTGAAAATATTCCCAAAATAGTTCTCTTAAGATTCCATCAAGTCACATGCCAGTTCTGTTCTATTTAAATGGCTAAAAGCAAAGTACAGATGTATGCAGTTGAGAATTCATTAAGGGAGTAACCAGTGTGCATTTCACATTATTATTAAGATTAATTCTTGCCAAAATCACACATCCAACCATTAATTGTAAATTTCCTAGGAAAACTCAGTACAAAGCTTGTTGTGGCATAGACAGGAATGCTCACCAACATTGCTCCTGCTCACTCATGTTTCCCAGCTCCCCCGCAGCTAAGTGTTGTCATGTGGCAAGTTCTGGCCAATGAAACGTGAGCAAAAATGACAAGGGTATTTCTAGGCTGAGTTAGTGAAGAGCCTATGTGTGCATCTATTCTGTCTCTGCTGAGGGCAGAAAGAAAACCATGAATTCATCTGCTACAGTCATGAGATTATATGCCCCTGTCAACCAGGGTCCTGAGTGTCTACTGGTATAGAGTCCTTGTGATGGACACATTAACACGAGTGAGAAATAGATTTTTGTTGTATGAAGCAACTGGAATATTGGGGCTAATCTGTTACCTCAGCATAGCCTAACCTATCCTGACTAATGTGGTGTTAAATTAATAGTGGATGCGTACTGGGACTTGGTAAATCTTTTACTGTATAATTTCTTCTCTAGGTAGTTCCAAGTGTTCATGAAGATAATTTTTCCAAACAAGATGAAACAACAATGGACTTAAGCATCCTGCCTTCTTCTAATTTCACACTCAAGAGCCCTCTAGAAGAAAATGCTGACAGTTCTAACTTCATTGGTTACTTAGTGGCAAAAGCTCTACAACATTTTAAGGAACATTTTAAAAATTGGTAAGCAGAGTGCCCCATTAGGAATGCTTTGTTGACAGTAATAGATTGATTCCTAAAAGGGAAAAACAAAACTAGTTTTTAAATACCTGGGAACTATTTTCAACCTCGTTAATAATCAAAGACATGAAGACAAACAAGATAGCACTTTCTGCCTATCAAATTTGCAAATTAAAAAAATCCCCACAAAATTCTGATAGAAGTGTAATGAAATGGGAATTCTTATGTTACTGTATTGATGGGAACACGAATTAGTTTTGCCTTTTTGAAAAGCTATTTGGTTATATATATGAACAGGCATAACATTTCTTTTTGATGTAGTAATTCCACTTCTGGAATCAATCCTAAGGAAAAACTCTAAATTGATTAAAAGTTCTGCCTCCAAGATATATATTTACAAAATTACTTAAAATAGTAAAATGTGGCCAGGTGAGGTGGCTCACGCCTGTAATCCTAGCACTCTGGGAGGCCGAGGCAGGTGGATCGCTCAAGGTCAGGAGTTGGAAACCAGCTTGAGCAAGAGTGAGACCCCGTCTCTACTAAAAATAGAAAGAAATGAATTGGCCAACTAAAAATATATAGAAAAAATTAGCCAGGTATGGTGGCGTATGCCTGTAGTCCCAGCTACTCGGGAGGCTGAGGCAAAAGGATAGCCTGAGCCCAGGAGTGTGAGGTTGCTGTGAGCTAGGCTGACGCTATGGCACTCTAGCCTGGGCAACAGAGTAAGATTCTATCTCAAAAAAAAAAAATAGTAAAATGTTAAAAAATAAAATTAATGGTCCAAAATAAGAGTGTGGTTAAGTAGATTATAGCTAAATACATTCAGTACATTTAAGGAACCCATTAAAAATATTTATAAAATTTAAATAATAACTTGCCAACTAATTTAACAAGTGCTTTATTATAAACCCATCTTTGAGGTAATATTATTATTATCATTTTACAGAAAAGGAACCTGAGGCTCAGGCTCCAAGGTCAAATGAACTACTCAAGCCAATAGTGGGTAGAGCCAGAATTTGAACTCAGTTCCCCCTGACTCATAATCACCACACTGAACTGTTTCCTGTTAGGACATTTGGCCAAAAAAAGCAAGATACAAAAATCTTGGTAATATGGCCAATCTTAAAGAATAATTAAGTTTTAGTTCTAAGTTGTCATTCATAAGGGACCTTGTTAGTAGATCACCATGAATATCTAATTAAGCTACATATTAACTAGATTTTTCTGCCTCTCCCCTTACCTCTGAGTTTTGAGGGCCTTTATTTCTAGTTAAGTCAGTCAAATGATGGATATCTTTTTAGCATCTACTAAGTTAAAGCATAAGACCCAGGTACTATGGAGGAAAAACTGAGAAATTGGACACGAACTTGTCCCAAAGGAGCTTCCTACCCAGCAGGGGGTACAAGACAGACAGACAGACAGACAGACACACACACACACACACACACACACACACACGACACACAAACAGACACAAGACACATAAGTGTAATTCAAGGCCAGGTTTAGTGAGATTTAGTGAATGTACAAGAGCTGGCTCTATGGGAGTTCAGGAAGGGTTGTTTACTTTCTGGCAGGGGAGAAATTTCTGAGCTGGATGTACTGCATTCCTTTCTCTCTCTTCCCTTCTCACCCATTTTCTATCTCCTCCCATCCTTTCCTCCTCTCCCTTCCTCTTTCCCCTCCTTTCTCCCACTGTCTCTTCTCCCTTCCTTTCTTAAAAAGAGATCAATTAATTAAAAACATATTTATGTAGCTATACACACGCGGTGTGGAGGTGGGAGGGAGAAAGTTCAAAAAAGGGGGAAAGTGTGAGCAAATAGGGCAAGAAAGAGTAAGAGTAGAGCATCTAGGCGTTAGGGATGCTGGGAAGTCCTGATAAACTGGTCCTGCCCACTATGGGGCCTTTGAGCTTCCCTGCCTCTGGGAACCTCCCACCCTGTGTGAGTTTGGGTTCTTTATTTAGTTGCAAGCAACCAAGACCAACTCAACTAAAATATATGGAAGGATACTGTCTGACTCATCCAATCAAAGGGGAAGCAGAAGCACCATGCCTGAGCAGGGCAGGAACCAGGAGCTCAGGAGTCTGGGAGGTGGGAACCCATGGACAGCTTCTTCAGGGCATAGTGGTCAGAGGGAAGCAGCTGCAGTTGTTTTCAGTCTTCAGGTCACTCTGCTCAAGACCTGACCTGCAGGAAGGAATCTGATTGGCTGGGCTGGGAAATGAAATATTGGATAATTGAGAGATTGAGCAAATTATTTACCAATAAGGCACACAAAGTGAGCTTTTACGAAGGCAATGTTAATTTTTTCTTTTTAACTTAGTTTTTAAATTCTAAAAGTAACAAAATCACAATTTCTAAAAATGTAGAAGACAAATATGATTCATAACCTCCTCATTTTAACAAAACTGTTTCTGTCACTTTACTATTTTCCTTATTCCTATTTTCCACTTAGTTTCTTAGATTGAATACCAAGAAATAGAATTACTTGTTTAAAGGTTAACATTTTATTGTTCTTGATATATATTTATATGTGGAGCCAAATTTAATAACAGCAATGTCTGAAGTATGTTTCTCATATGCTAACTAGCATTGCAATTTTTAAAAAGTCTTTGGTAATGAAAATTTTTACAATTTTGTTTTTTATTACTCATGAGAATAAACATTTTTCTGAGTTTACTTAACCACTGAATTTCATTTTTGTGTGGGTGTGCACCCTATTCAATACAGTGGATACAATTTTGTCAGTGTTCTGGTGAGATCGATGCATCAGGCTTCCAAACCTGACAAAGGTGAAGAAGAAAGATACTAAGGAAAAAAACAGGAAAGATGGCAGAAAAGAAATACCCTGGCATTTTCAACCATGTAAACTTTTGTTAGATACCCCAGCTGCAGGTTATGTAGCTTGCTAAAACATGAACTTCAATTTTATAGGGTGAAACATATTTAGAACCATCCTCTGGAATTCTTACCTAGTAATTTAGCATTCTAAGTGTCTGGAGTTCCTGACTGGTTTGCAATGTGTTTTATTTCCCCTTTCCAAACTTCCATAGCTGCCGGCCCTAGGATTAACAGTTACAGGCTGTAACACAATGTCTCATACATCCTGAGTATTTAATCAACTTTTGTTGATTATGTTTTTACCATCATTATTATTTTGTTGATGAGTTTTTACCATCATTATTATTGTTAAAGGCACACATTAAAAATTTGTTGAATAGGCCAGGTGCGGTGGCTCATGCCTGTAATCCTAGCACTCTGGGAGGCCGAGGCAGGAGGATCATTTGAGCTCAGGAGTTCGAGACCAGCCTGAACAAGAGCGAGACCCTGTCTCTACTAAAAAAATAGAAATTAGCTGGACAACTAAAAAAATATATAAAAAATTAGCTGGGCATGGTGGTGCATGCCTGTAGTCGCAGCTACTTGGGAGGCTGAGGCAGCAGGATTGCTTGAGCCCAGGAGTTTGAGGTTGCTGTGAGGTAGGCTGATGCCACAGCACTCTAGCCCAGGCAACAGAGTGAGACTTTGTTAAAAAAAAAAAAAATTGTTGAATAAAGTTATTAGTCATGAGTAACAGAAGTTTATTTGGGCAAACACTGTGTGCATGTAGAGTATAGAAAAAACACTTTATTTTCACATCAGAGGAAAGGACCATCTGGAGGTTCAACAAACTAGGGGACTGTGAAGATTTCTTTAAACAGCAGTGTTAAGAATATCCATACAAATGGCTTTTCCATTATTTTTCAATATACAGTATTAATCTTTCCGAAAGCCAAGGGCCTTTCTTCTATTACTTATCCTGGACTTTTACTCCAAGAAAAAAAATACACTGAGTCTATAAGTACTTTACTAGTATTTTGATTATTGCTGCTTTTGTTTCTTTTTTAAAGGTAAGAAGAACTAATGTATCCTATATCAGGCAAGTAAAGAATTACCTCTTCAGCTGAGACCTGAAAATCCTGAAATACATAAGGACAATGCAATGAACATAGCTGCGGAAAAAGTATGCTAGTTATGTATTATGAAGTACTGTTAATTTACTTACTTTGAATGGCAGTTTAACAGCTACTCAAATTGAGTTAAAATAAAAATTCTTTTTTAAAAAATCAAATGTACATATGTATGTATTACATTTTATGGTACATTGGTAGTTCTTCATCTGTCAAATAAATATTAAATCTCCTCCATGTCTATGTTCTATCATTTCTACAAACATATCACTTGCTAATTAACAAAAAGTTCTGGCTGGGAGTGGTGCTTCATGCCTGTAATCCTAGCACTCTGGGAGGCTGAGGTGGGAGGATTGCTCAAGGTCAGGAATTCTAGACTAGCCTGAGCAAGAGTAAGACCCCCGTCTCTACTGAAAAAAAAAAAGAAATAGAAAGAAATTAGCTGGACAACGAAAAATGTATAAAAAAAATTAGCCGGGCATGGTGACACATCCTTGTAGTCCCAGCTACTTGGGAGGCTGAGGCAGAAGGATCCCTTGAGCCCAGGAGTTTGAGGTTGCTGTGAGCTAGGCTGGCGCCACTGCACTCTAGCCTGGGCAACAGAGCAAGACTCTGTCTCGACAAAAGGAAAAAAAACCCAAAAAGTTCTTTTAATTTGCTTGTGCATTTAAAATATAATTGACTTTTTGAAAAAAAAAGACTATAATTCATTCCTTTGTTTCATAAAAACCAATAGTTTCTGCATAGTTTTATTTGGGTGTGTGGCAAAATACATTGGATTATTAAGTATGAAATGTCCGAGTTCCTTAAATACTAACTTTGACAGTTGCTATCTCTGACATTTCACTTTGACACATCTTGTTTTATGTTCATTGTGAAATTACATCCTCAGTGTTTCAAATGCACATTTTGGCTTGTGATTGTCTTTCAAATTTTTTTGGGAACAATTTTTGTAAAACTATGGGTAAGTCAAAAATTCTTGTTATTTTCAAATATGAGTCCATTGTGGAGCCAGTGCAGTGCAGACAGTTCGAAATATCAGCAGAGTGTTTGGGAAGTATGTAGCTAATGAATGCACAGTACATCTATGGTTTGAGAAGTTCTTTGTGATTTTAATCTTGAAAATGAGCTACATGGCTGACCTGAGACCAAGGTGGATCATGATGAGCTGAAAGCTGTAGTGGAAACGAATGCATCTCAATCTACGTGTGAATTAACACAAGGTTTGACGTTACTATTCCAACAATATTGGACCCTTTCAAACAAATCAGCAAGGTAAAGAAGCTGGATAGATGGCTGCATGAGTTAAATAAGCATCGAAGAGAAATCGTCTCAAGGATTGTCTTTCTTTGCTGTCACGACATAAAGGTAAACCATTTCTACGCCATATTGTTACGTGTGACAAAAAGTGGATTATTTTTGACAATTGGAAGTGTTCAGCACAATGGTTGGATAAAGATGAAATGTTGAAACACCGTCCAAAACCAAATATTCACCAGAAAAAGCTAATGGTGTGTGTTTGGTGGTCCAGCACTGGTATTATCCACTACAGCTTCATGAAACCTGGTCGATTGATTATAGCAGATGTCTACTGCAACCAGTTGGACAAAATGATGAGGATGCTTGAGATGAAGCACCTGAGATTGGTCAACAGACACAGGTCAATCCTCTTGCAAAACAACGCTGGACCACGTGTTGCACAAACAATGCTGCTCAAATTACAGAGGCTGGACTTGGAAACTCTCTGTCAACCACCGTATTCACCAGACCTTGTACCAACTGACTACCACTTCTTCCAGGCTTTGGACTACTTCTTGCAAGGAAAAATATTCAATTCTTAACAAGCTGTGGAAAAAGCCTTTCGCTATTTCATCATCACTTGCTCTCCAGGCTTCTTCGCTGCTGGCATAAATAAGCTCCCATTAAGATGGCAAAAGTGTGTTGATAGTTTAGGCACACATTTTGATTAATTGTACTGCTTCTTGTTTGAGATATAATAAACTTTTGATTTGAAAGGAGACATTTCACATTTAAGACCCAATATATGGTGTTAAGTTTACCATTTTAACCATTTTTAAGTGTACAGTTTGTAGCATTAAGTACATTCACATTGTTGTACAACCATCACCACTATCCATCTCTAGAACTTTTTTCATCTTCCCAAACTGAAACTCTGTGCCCATTAAACACTAACTCCCCATTCCTCTGCCCTGCTGGCCCTGGCAAACACCATTTACTTTTTGTCTCTATGAATTTGACTACTCTAGGTACTGCATATAAGTAAAATCATACGGTATTTTTCCTTTTGTGATTGTCTTATTTCACTTAGCATAGTGTCTTCAAGGTTCTAATATATACCTAATTTTGCTTATCTATTCATCTATTTGTGGACACTTGGGTCGCTTCCATCTTTTGGCCATTTTGCATAATGCTGCTTTGAACATGGGTGTATTACAATTTCTTTCTTTCCTTTTTTTTTTTTTTTGTTTTGAGAGAGGGTCTTGCTCTGTTGCCCAGGTTTGAGTGCAGTGGCCTCATCATAGCTCACTGCAACCTTGAACTCCTGGGTTTAAGTGATCCTCTATTATTAATGTATCAAGCGAAGATACTCCAAGGAAGGCAATGGAGGAGGCAATCTCCATGTGACCATCAGTGCCTATTTCTGTATCTTGAGATATGAGTCAGCTGATATTTGGCTGGAACAAATAACCCAGGCTCAAAATAACAGAAGGATGTACAATTATCATGCATCAATAATTTTTCTTAAATAACACAAGGAAAATAAACACAGAGGTAATGTGCAGCTGGATAATTTGGGATATTTTTAGCCTGGGGTCTTGTTGGTGATTGAAAATGTGTAGGGACACTTGAGTTGGTGTGGGGTAGGGGAGGATAGTTGCATTTTGTTTGGCTTTGTGCAGGCATGCTAGACCCTGCAACATGCAGGACAAGCCCTCCCAAAGAACAGTCCCACCCAAAACGCTGAGAGCACCTACGTATGTGATCAGTTAACAGTTGAAGCAAAAGACTGCTTGCTTAATGTATGTACAACACATGAATCAGCACGTTTTAAACTCAGTATCGAGTAGTTCCTACTCATCAGTGTTTACATTATAAACAGTTGCGTAAAACTGAAAAATGCGGTGAGTTAACTGGAGAAAGTGCTGGCGGTCATTAATCAAGTAAAGCAAGCTGCATTATTCCACCTGCTCCAGCTGCCGGCCTTCGGTGTGGGCAGGAGAAAATTTGGAAACTCCAATCATCGTTAACCCATGCCCTCAGGGGCAGGAAGCAGATCTCAAACGGCAGGGCCGTCGAGACTGCACGAGTGTGTGCGGACTGTCCCGGCTCCGCTGGCTTAGAGAACGGCCAGTGCACCGACACAGGCTCTGGGACGTCTTCCCAGGCTGGAGGTCAGCGGGTGAAACGCGCTCCAAGCGGCGCGGCGCGGCGAGTGCGCGCATCTCCCGCCAGCCGGGGGCGCGGGTCGCCGCCTGCAGGAAGGGGCGGAGCGCGGGGTCGGCGGGAAAGGGCGCCCGGAAGGGGCTCGGCCTCCGCGCCCTCCCGCCCTGCAGCCTCTGCCGCCAGCCGCGCGCCGTCCCCGCCGCCAGCCGTCCCCGCAGCGCCCGCCATGCCCGCCGCCGGCTCCGAGCTCCTGAGCCCGCCGTCGCCGCCCCCCGCGCAGGAGCTGGTCGCCGAGCCGCGGGCGCCGCACGGGGAGCTGCAGTACCTGGGGCAGGTGGAGCACATCCTCCGCTGCGGCTCCAGGAAGGACGACCGCACGGGCACCGGCACCCTGTCGGTGTTCGGCCTGCAGGCGCGCTACAGCCTGAGAGGTGACCCAGGGCGGGACGCGGCAGGGGCGCCTGGGCGAGCTCCGGGCTGCAGCGGGGACGGCGCTCGGGAGCTGCGGTGCACAATAATCCTAACCTCGGGCCTACGGGGGGGGCAAGCATCCTCACCCCCGCTTTCCGGACCCCGAAACTGAGGCTCGGGTTGGAGGCATGATTTGCATAGGGCCGCACAGGTAGGAGCGACAGCCTAGGTGAACCGGGTCCTGATGGCTCCTGGTCACCCCAGGTAGGCTGTCACCTGCAAAGCAGGCTTGGGCCAGTGGCGCTGTAGTAGACAGTGGGAGAGAGCCGCCTGGGCTTGACCAAGCGCTTGTCTGGAAATCCGGGCCTTTGCCCCTCCCTTCTCATGTTGACCGTTTTGCTTTGCAGAGTTTTCAAAAACTGGAGCCAAAATGCTGTGGGCGGAGCGGCGGTGGCGGGAGAAAGGAGATAACTGAGAGGCTAGGGAGGAACTTGAGTTTGCTGACAGTTCCCCACTTCCCAGTCCCCACGAAGCAGCTTTCCTCTTAAACCTTGAAAAGAAACGTGAGAGTTCGACCAGGAGTTTTTGTTTTTAGACAGAAACAGGGTCTGCCTCTGTCTCCCAGGCTGGAGTGCAGTGGCGTCATCATAGCTCACTGTCACCTTAAACTCTTCCGACTGCGGTCCTCCTGCCTGAGCCTCCTGAGTAGCTGGGACTACAGGCATGTGCCACCACTCAACTTTTTATAGGGATGGGGTCTTGCTGTCTTGCCCAGGCTATTGCCTAACTCCTGGCCTCAGGCGATCTTCCCGCCTCGGCCTACCAAAACGCTAGGATTGTAGGCGTGAGCCACCCACACCTGGCCTCTAGTAGAAGTTGAAGTTCTCATTCCTCCTTTCTTGTTTGCCTTTGAAACTGGCCCCAGGGAAGAAGCGTCTCCTGTAGGTTGTTAGCCCTCAGGCTTTCTGGGGACCAGCGGGTGGGGCTGGGCACAGGAATTTAGGCAGCTGATTGCCCTTTCCTGAAGTCAGACCATCCCATCATCCTGGATCTAGGGCCTGCTGTGGGGGAGGGACTCCACACAGGTGTGGCCAGGGGCTGGCTTTGATCCCTTCACATCCTTGACACAGGTGTGAAGAGTGGTTCTCAGTGGGGAAACCCACTATTGGTGAAGCAGATTCACTATGGCTAGGGGCAAACCCTCCACCCCATCCGCATTCTAGAGACTGAAAAATGCAGCAGCTTCTGTGGCTGCTCCACCTTGGACAGCTTGGGGAGTTTCGTGGGAGCAGGGGTCCACTTTCCTCAGCTCTAAGCCCAGAGGCCTCTGATGAGTAGCAGACTTAAATTTTAACACGTCCCGTCTGCTCAGACATTGGGCAAGTTACTTTACCTCTCAGATAGCTTCCCTATGTGTTGAAAATGGAAATAATGCTCAGTGGGCAACACTGATAAAAGCAGGTGCTTGAAAAATTTCTCCCTGTTACATGAATATCACTAAACAAGCGATAATGTGGACTGAACAGGTACCGCATTTGAAGATAAGTACGCTTTTATTTCTCTATAGCTTGATGCCTCTCCTTTTGTTCCTCGAGCTGTGCAAGCGTCTGTATTGCCTCTGGTGCCTGTAAAGTGGACGTAATGGCTCCTCAAGGAGGGTTGTTTGGAGGATAAAATAGGAACATTCAGATAAAGTGTTTAATTTAAACAGTTGCTATTTTGGCATATTAAAAATCATTAATTTGCTTTGCAGATATTTAAAAACTATTCTTTAGTTTCGTCCAGTGTGATATCTACTCTCCTCTGGTCCTGAGGAAGTTTTTCTGGCAGGATCATCATGTGATTAGTCATGAGAGCCTTCGGGCTAAGTGGGTAGTGAGTGGATGGCAGCTCTTTCCTTTTTTCGCTCGGGTATCTCTGGACTTCCCGTGTCCAGCGGTCACCAGGGCTCAGGAGGCTGGTCTCAGCCCAAATTGGGTTGCTGACTTGGCTTGCAGCCTGGGAGCTCCACCCTGACTTAGGAGTGGTAGTTTTCCAGCTGCTCCTGTGGTCACTCCGGAACCTTGGGTCTGGTGGCAGTTTTCGTCCACAGAGAAAGTTGGATGGCCTGGTCTATCTTCCTGTCTTCAAACTGTATGGCAAACTGTTTTCCAGATGAATTTCCTCTGCTGACAACCAAACGTGTGTTCTGGAAGGGTGTTCTGGAGGAGTTGCTGTGGTTTATCAAGGTAAGGAAGTTGCTGCCGTTGGAAGGCGACAGTCTGTTCTCAACACAGTAGCTGTCGAGACCCTTTCGGAAGTCAGGTCATGTCGCCCTTCAGCCCATAGTGGCTCCTGTTTCACTCAGTAGGAGCCAAGGCCCATTTGAGGCCCCTTTGCCGGCTCTGGCCTTACCTGCCGCTCTCAGCCCACCCCTCCTGGCCAACCTTCTGCCCCCACATGTAGCATGATTTCCTGATCTTGCTGGCGAGGCTTCCTAGACCTCCTGATCTAAGACTGTGGTTCTCCCCCCCTCCTTGGCTTCTCTCCCTAGAGAAACATTATCATCTGATGTGTAATGTCAGCCCTTCCCCTCCACCATTAGAAGGGCGCAGGAGACAATAAATAAGTGAACTGTGCTGTGAGCTCCATTGGAGCAGAGAATTTCTTTCTGTTGTTCACTGTTGTGTCCCCAGGGCCTAGAACACAGCCCAGCTCACAGTAGGACTTAACATATATGGATCACTGAATGTAGATACCACCTGTTTTCTCGTGTTCATATAAACTACAAGGGTTTCTTCAGTAACAAGATCTGCCTCTTCCAAAGGGCTAAGTAGGTACCTTGGGCAAGGGCTGGAGTACGGTGATTACAGGCATCTGTCATGCCCGAGCTTGTGTCCTGGTCCAGAATCAAGGACGGGGCTGCCCAATGCTGGTCTGAGGGTCCCTGGGGAAACAGGCTCAGTTCTGGGCCATCCTGGAAGTTGTGACCCCTTCTGTAGAGTACCTGGTGTGGTTTGGATAGTCTTGGGCCAAACCAGACCCAAGACTTCTGTTCCATCTTAGAAAGGGATTAGATTTGGATCCAGTCCAGTCTGCCTTCATTCTGTATTTGTGGGGTGCTTTGTTTAGTGCTGGCCTATCTCAACTGATAGCGAGCCTCGGGTTCAAAGTGCAGCATCAGAAATCTCAGAAGAGGACGTTCTTAAACTAGCTAGAGCCTAGTTTGAATGGATAGAAAGGGGAGACTTTTGAAGCAATATGTGAAAAGTTCAGAAATGACTTGTTTGTTGGAAGTAAAAAAATTAAGACTCAGCATTAGAAAGCAAAGAAGCAAGATGCCCGGAGATAAAATGCATTCACTAGTTTTAACTTAAAGCTTGAATGTGGGATTCTAAGAAGTGCTTACCAGGAACATCACATTCACCTCCAGCAGGCGGAATTATTCCGTGGGTAACTTGATCCAGTACAGGAGTCAGAGGTGCCTGTACAGCACTGGGCATCTGTGGGCAAGACAGAAGGTAGGGCCATGCAGTAGCTCGTGTCTCCTCACAGCAATCGTGGTGAAGGTAGTGAGGCCAGGGTGGGTAGGGAGTGGGTCAGAGGAGAAGGTAGGTAGAAGGGCCAGGCACCCAGCCCTGGTGGATGTGGCACCAAAGCCTTGCTCGTGCCCGTAATAGCACATCATGCCCAGAGACATCAAAGGCAGATGGGACCTGTCCTTGACCTGGATCCAGGTTAGAATGTCAGGGGCCAAATCTGATGGGATGAAATGTAAGAGAAGGCCACTTATATATAGTGGCAGTGTATTTGCCACTATAAAGTTGTGTTTACCCCCCAATCTATATACTTAATATTGCAGTTAAGTTGTTCTGTTTTATTTGCCAAGTACAAAGCCTTATCTTAGACCCAGAACTCATTTAAGAAACACAAAACTGTCAGGTGAGGCGGGCATACAGGAAGGACTTGGAGGTGTTTAGAAAGTTTAGTTGGGAATAGAAGAAAAGATTTGAGAGGTGGTTCCAAAGAAAGGATCAGACTGTCCTATAAACCCTTCAAAGTTTGGGCTGGGACCAGCCTATCTAAAGACAGCATGGGCCCCACGTGGTGGCCTGCCTGCACGTCAGCACGGCTGCTCAGAATTCCCTCAATGCTCTATTCAACCGTCTCTTCAGGGATCCACAAACGCTAAAGAACTGTCTTCGAAGGGAGTGAAGATCTGGGATGCCAATGGATCCCGAGACTTTCTGGATGGCCTGGGATTCTCCACCAGAGGAGAAGGGGACTTGGGCCCAGTTTATGGCTTCCAGTGGAGGCATTTTGGGGCAGAATACAAAGATATGGATTCAGGTAAGGAGACAGCGAAGCTTCCCGTTTCCTGAGCGCCCTTCCTAGCGTGAGGCTGCTCCGTTGTTTCAGATACAGTCTGAGGGATGAGTCAATGCTGATGTTTGTGAGACAGTCTCACTCTGTTGCCCAGGCTAGAGTGAGTGCCGTGGCATCAGCCTAGCTCACAGCAACCTCAAACTCCTGGGCTCTAGCGATCCTCCTGCCTCAGCCTCCCGAGTAGCTGGGACTACAGGCATGCGCCACCATGCCCGGCTAATTTTTTCTATATATTTTTAGTTGGCCAATTAATTTCTTTCTATTTTTTAGTAGAGTCGGGGTCTCGCTCTTGCTCAGGCTGGTCTTGAACTCCTGACCTTGAGCAATCCACCCACCTCAGCCTCCCAGAGTGCTAGGATTACAGGCGTGAGTCACCGCGCCCTGCTAGCACTGATGTTTAACTTGGCTGTTGTGAGAGGCTGTGCCAGGTAAAGGTGGAGGAGCCACAACTAAACCCTAATTTTTAGGGTTGGGGTCATGTCAAACTCTTGGTGATTAGCATTGATTGGGTCCTTGCTTGGCACTTTCCTTACCTGTGTCATGGGCAGATAGCTGTGTGGTGTGTGTCGGGGAGTAGAAGGAAGCTCATCCTCATGGGGTGGGACAAGATGCCCCATTGCCTTGTGGCAGCTTTGCTCTCCCCTTTGGAGGCTAAGCCACCAGCACACTGTAGGTGGCGCTGGTGTGATAGCACCAAGCCTAGGTCGCCCTCCTCCCTTTCTGCTGGGGTGGAAGAATGATGAAACATCTCTTCCATCTTCCTCTATCACTGTCGGTAGCACCACTTGCTGAGTGTCACAGAGCCCAGCCCCTGCCTTGTGCTTAGGAGAAGCAAATGCCCACCTTGGGGGGGTGTGTGCGCATGCTCAGGAAATAATTTACTGGCTGGGCAGGAACCAGCAACCTGGGGGATACGCATCTCACCTAAAGGGGACAGTCACATCTCACCCTCAGCCAGCTGGAGGGGTTTGGGCCCCGTGTTAGAAGTTTTCAATAAAAGCCTAAAATACATTTTGTGTGCAATCATGAGATCTTTTAACTATAGGAAGTTTTAGTGGGTACAGACTGCTGAAAAGTTCAGGAGATGGATAGTGGTGATGGTTTCACAACATTAGGAATGTACTTAATGCCACCAAATTGCATGCTTAAGAATGGCTAAAATGGTAAATTTAATGGTACATATACTTTATCAAAATGAAAAAAGTTATGTGGGCCAAAGAATTTCTGCAGGTAAATGTTCTGTAAGTGTTAGACTGCCCCCGTGTCTTAGGGCATCCTTCTTAGGATATGAGGGTGCTCCCCTGGCTTAATGGTGTCTTAACTCCTGCCTGGTGTTTGATTATTTCTTGTTGCTTAAGGTAATTACCACCACAATCAAGGTATAGAACTATTCCATCACAGTTCATCTTTTGTAAATCTTTGATACTACGTCTTTTGGAACTGTGACTGGGAGAGGACTTTCCTCCAAAAAAAAATTTGAGAACTGCTGAACCAGAATGTAGTCTGACACCAGTAAGTAAAAGTTTAACCAGAGGAGATTATACACTGAAGCTCTGCGCTGCAGTTACCAAATCACTTCTCAGCTTCCAGTTCTAGCTTAGAAGGAAGGCAAGGAATTAAATTCCAGAGACCAGAAATGGGAGAAAAGTACAAGGTGGTGTAATCATTATAGAGGTTTCCTGATGTTTATAAGTCAGTGGTGTGTTTAGCTGCCAAAGCGTGTGTCGTTTTAGGTGGGAGTGTTGGAAGCACCCTGCATGGGGCATAGGCGGGAATCCCCTGTTAGCGGGAATGTGTGTGGAATGCTGTAGTCTACTTAAGATCAGTACTCCTGTGAGACAAGGATAAGCCAGATTATGCTGTGAAATGGTGATAAGAATGGTTGATGGGCTTAGAGACTGGGGGAACTAAAATTGTTGAGGTTGGAAAGAGTTAGCAATGGGAAGAGGGAGGAAAGTGGCACCATGACGGACATATTTCATGACTCTCACGTAGAAGAGAAAACGGATTTTGTTAATGGCTCCCAAGGATGGACCCAGGAGCTCAGACAGGGCCGTGAGATCTGGGAAATTTGCAGAAGGCACTGGCTGTCTTGCAGCCACACGTCAAGGGAGGATGCTGGGTGAAAGGCTGTGATAGATGACGATCTCTGAGCCATCTCATGAGGTGCTGTGATTAATGTGTACATGTCCTCTTTTTTGATGATTCTACAGATTATTCAGGTCAAGGAGTTGACCAACTGCAAAAAGTGATCGAAACCATCAAAACCAACCCTGACGACAGAAGAATCATCATGTGTGCTTGGAATCCAAAAGGTTGGGAGGACCTAGTCATCTTCTTCATCCTAACTGTATTGTTAGCAGAGGGATTGTGCAGAGTCCCCAGAGGGAGGCAGGACCTTGCCACACAGTTAGTTGTGTGACCTTAGGCAAGTCACACTTTGCCCTGATTTCAACTTTGGATCATGGGGTTGGGCCCAGATGAACTTAATTGGTGTATTTATACTCATTCTTACTCCAAAAAGGGGCTTTAAATTGCCTATAAAACTACAGGTAAGATTTTAACATTTTAAATTAAGTTGGAGCAGGTGAAGTTTTAGGTCACTGCAACCTTGCCAATTATGAACATTTTTAACAATTATGTTGTAAAATTCAACTCTACTGGGATGTTAACTACCCAGAGTGGAATGATTGTATCTATAACAGAGACTTTTAACACAGGAGGGTGAAACTCTGGTTTCCTGTGGCCCCTGCAAATGAAATGATTCCTGCTGCATTTGTAGTTTGGCGTCGCAAAGGTGGCACAAATTCTTCATTTTGGCTGGGATGGGAGAGCATTGTTTCAGCCATAAACATACCTCCGCAGAAATGTCATGCTGACGGGGACAGTCTCCGCTCTGTGCCGTCGCTGCGGGGGCGGGGGAGGTCTGTGGAGGTGTGGGCCCGGAGTGTCCCTCCAGCCCCGTGGCTCTCCCATGCTCTCAAAGTTGGCTTCTGCTTCTCTCCTGGTTTACTTCAGCTGTGTTCTTTCAAACCACCTCTCCGTGTTCTCCTCTGTGCTGGTTCCTCAGATCTCCCTCTGATGGCGCTGCCCCCGTGTCACGCCCTCTGCCAGTTCTACGTGGTGAACGGGGAGCTGTCCTGCCAGCTGTACCAGCGGTCGGGAGACATGGGCCTGGGCGTGCCGTTCAACATCGCCAGCTACGCCCTGCTCACGTACATGATCGCGCACATCACCGGGCTCAAGGTGGGCTGCCCTCGGGAAGGACGCTGTTGCCAGCCTGAGGCACTCAGCTCTTCGGTTCTTTAACGTAGGAAAGCGAGTTACAGAGAATTCAGTCTCTGATTAGTTTTAAAATTTGATATATGTAGATGAGACATGAACCAGCTTGCTTTGTACCTTCCTGTCCTGGTGGTCTGTATATACTAACAGGTCTATAGAGGTTGTTTGTAATGCAACTTACGAATTGACTTTTCTCAAAAGCCACACTGGTTAAATTATTTTTTTTTTGTAAAGCCCTAAGGTGTCTGCACAGCCTATATAATGTGTCTTTACATGATGTGTTTTAAAGGAATTGAAACTAAGACACTGTTTTGTGCTCTTCCATGGCATTTTAGCCAGGTGACTTTGTTCATACTTTGGGAGATGCACATATTTACCTGAATCACATCGAGCCGCTGAAGATTCAGGTAAGAATTATGTGTTACACTTTTGGGTTTGGTACCTTCTCTTGATAAAATGTTGATTTGTGGAGCATCCCTGTGTGTAACAGGCATCTGCTCAATGTTTCCAAGATAAAGACAACTGTGTTGCGACTGCGGGGCTTCGGTTTAGGGAAGGTGGCGGGCAGGTGGGCAGGGACAAGGCAGACACCTGTCCCAGCCATCCCAGGCATTTCTCATGCCAGGTGCTGTAAGGTACTAAGCATCAGCCAGAGAGGGGCCACATACGAGCTAGGGGACTAGGGACCATCCCTAGGTGGCATTTTAACTCCTATTTTTATTTGAAGGAGAATTAAAATGCAAATGTTTTCCCTTAATTTGATGCCAAATATGGTGTTTAGTTCTGAACTTTTAAAAGTCTGTTCAAGTCCCTAAGTTATAGCAGCCACCAAATGATTATTTGAAATGGCAATAAAAATGTCTGCTTTGTGAGCCCCAAGGAAAAAAATTTAGAACAAAATCCTTTTAGCCTTTTCCAGATTAGATCTGGGTTTTGAAAGTTACTCCTTTGCAGGAGCTTGGCTGCTCTTGAGTGGAGGGTGACTTCATGTTCTTTCGGGTGCTTCTCTCTGGCTATCTGCTCCAGTCATTGTGGACACAATAATGGGAGGTTGTGACCTGTGTCCATATCTTAATTGCCACTGTGTGTTCATCCCAGGAATCCTCTTCTGTATGTTGTCAACACATGTTATCTTTCCTTCCCCTGTCTGCTAGGGATAGTTGGGATAGGGATCGTGGAACTCAAGTGAACTTAGAGAGTGCTGAGTTACAGATAGACAAGAAAAAGCCTGTGTTCCTGTCTTTAATAAATTTACCAAGAGTGATCATAAATGTGTACTTACACCTGATGAGCCACCAGGCCCCTGATGCTGTGTAATGTCATTAAAACCCTTCACTCTTGAGAACCAGATGGTTATATGGTGTTAGGTAACCAGGGACAAGATATTTACAGAATTGCACCCCTATAAGATAATACTTTGTTGATCAAATACTGTGTTTCATGAAGAGACATGAGGAACAGAATTAGAGGTTGCACAAATAAGGGAAAATAATGGTCTTATTTTGTTTTTAGCTTCAGCGAGAACCAAGACCTTTCCCGAAGCTCAAAATCCTTCGAAAAGTTGAGACAATTGATGATTTCAAAGCTGAAGACTTTAAGATTGAAGGTTATAATCCGCATCCAACTATTAAAATGGAAATGGCTGTTTAGAGTGCTTTCAAAGGAGTTTGAAGAATATTATCGGTCTTTAGGGTTTGCACTGGATGACCAGGTGAAAGTTCTTTTTGCTCTAAAAGAAGATGGAACTCAGTCACAAATCTTTCAGTTATTAACTTTTAAGGCTATTAAGGATGTTGCTATTGGCAAATATAAATGAGCCATTTCTTTCAGTAATAAAGCGCCTTGGGTTTGGTAAACTCTGAAGGTGTATGAAAATGCTGAGATGAAGAAAGGAGAACGAATATTTATATGCTCTTAACAAAAACATGTACATGCATTTTAATCCCATGTCTTCTGAAGATTGGTTTATTTCAAGAATTATACAAGCTATTCCTTTAAATCTGAGCTAACATACATCAATCACAGGTAGTGGGAAAGTTAAATTTATTTTATATATTGTTACAATAAAGAAGTGTTATGCATTTGTCCATGGTTTTTTTCATTCTGTATTGCCATTTATCTGTTCCGTTCCTGCCCAAAATAGATTTAACTGAACACTTCTAAGTAAACATGTGGTGTATTCTGGTTTGGATATATTTTAGAAATGCTGACTATACTACATTTTGCCCTATTTTTCTATGACTCATTCTAGCTGCAATTTATCACTAAAATATGACTGTTAAGGATAATTTTTAAAGGGCTATAAGAGAGTCTATGAAATAACATTTTGCCCTTGTTAGATCAGTATGGTGTGAATTCTCTAATATGCTTAGGCTGAGCAAGAAGATGCTAAACCACTTCAGTATTAGTGAAAATATTTTCCCTTTGTTACATACTGGATAGCCCATGGTGCTGCGGAACTATTTTTATTCTGCTAATTTATGACAAGTATTAAATAGAATAAGGAATTGTTCCAACAAATTATGTAACATGTTGCTTATTTTCAGAGTACAGTTTAATGTCTGGGTACCAGCACTTGGACAGTAATTTTGTAAGAACATTTTCCTGGGCTTTGGGCTAGTTAAATCTAAGTTTAAGGATTAAATAGAAGACGTATTGATTTGCTAAAAGAATCAAGTAATGATTACTGAGCCGAGTCCTGAGGTTAATATGGCTTTCAGCTGAACTTGATTGCCAGGATATTTTTTTCTATTTTTGTAAAACTATAGCCAAGCTTTTTTTTTTTAATTTTAGCATATTGCCCATGCCCCCCTCCCCTAGCCAAGCCTTTTCACTTAAGTATTTAGTGCTAACATCCTTTAATTTTTCTGAGCAGCAAGGAGTTTCTTCCAAACTTCACCATCTGGATACTGGTGTTTCTTTACAGACTCCTCCTTCATTTCTGTTGAATAGCCAGCATCCTATCAAAGACAAAAAATTAGTGCTAATAACCACCTGGAGCAAAACTATTTATGTATTTCTGCTCCAAGAGATGCTTTCAAATCTAAGCCAGAGGCACCTGGATTAATATTTTAAAAGTTTCCTGATTGTTTGAAATGGGGCAGAGGAGGCATACTTTATTGGCTACTTGCCAGGATTAGTTATCTAAACTCATCAAACTTCCTTTGATAATAGGGCAAACTTTGTTGGTGAAAATGAGCTCTGATCTCTTGAATATGATTAGGGTAGTGGCCACAAAACATGATTGTAGTCAAACCTTGTAGTTCACTGGCTTGCCAGATAGTGCCAGGGTTTGGGGTTTTTTTTTTTTTTTTTTGCACAAGGGGTCCATGTATTAAGGTCTCAGCTCGTGGGGAAAGGCTTGTGTTAGAGAAGCCTTGTTAGAGGCAATGTAACCCTCCAAGCCCTGGCCTTTAGGCCTCAGAATTTTTTTTATTTTTATTTATTTATTTTGAGACAGAGTCTTGCTTTGTTGCCCAGGCTAGAGTGAGTGCCGTGGCGTCAGCCTAGCTCACAGCAACCTCAAACTCCTGGGCTCAAGCAATCCTCCTGCCTCAGCCTCCCAAGTAGCTGGGACTACAGGCATGCACTACCACGCCCGGCTGATTTTTTTCTATATATATATTAGTTGGGCAATTAATTTCTATTTATAGTAGAGACAGGGTCTCACTCTTGCTCAGGCTGGTTTCGAACTCCTAACTTTGAGTGATCCGCCCGCCTTGGCCTCCCAGAGAGCTAGGATTACAGGCGTGAGCCACCGCGCCCGGCCTAGGCCTCAGAATTTTGACTAAGCAAAGAGCCATTTGTTTCCAGATACAGGAAAATAAACTCTTAAGGAGTCAAACAAAGCTCTGTGCTCCGTGGCCGGGTTCACGAGAAAGGGCACAGCAGCGGCTGGCGGTGTCCCCCCTGCGGGCCTGGGCCCCCCCCAGGCCAGTCTCACCATCGGAGGCATGTAGGAAGCCTGCCGGATCCTCACAGGGTACTTGAAATGTTCATGCAGGTGGTCGACATACTCACACATCCTAGAAGGAAAGAATCAGACTGGGGCAATAATGCCTGAATTTAGGTCATTCCTGTGGAGGTGGTAAGGCAGAAGGGGAGTACCACGAGAGAAATGGCCTTCATCAAGCTGGCTGTGCCACCATGTGTGTTTCTAAGCAGAGCCCTGCCACTCTGCCGCAGGTGCTCTTCATCTGTGAAATACAACGGCGGGGGTGGGGGCTTGCATTAGATGACCACGAAGTCCCTTTTAACTCTCAAGGTTTTGTGACGGCCTTTAAAAGCATCAATTCAGACTCCACAAATATCTGGGATTATCTGGGTGCCTTTGGCCAAAAGTTAAATAGGTTAAAATCATCAGATAAGGTTCCTTCTAGCTATGCCAATGATTTAGATAAAGAGCGCAAATTTTAGAATTAGATCAATCTATGTTCAACTTTTGTGTCAGCCACTTTCTAGTTTGAGGCCTGGGCCAAGTGGCCTATCAATGACCAGCTGAGACAGGCAGCCTGTGTGCTCAGCACGCAGGACACAGGAAGGAACAGCAGGAGAGGCCCTCCTGGTTTCAGTGGACACAGGCACTAAGGCATCGACTGTGATATGTGCTCTGTAATCTGTCAAAGAACAGGTAGGGATGAAGAGCCGGCCACGTGGGAGAGGACAGCTAAGCCTTGAAAGGTGAACAGAGAACTGCGTTCTATGCAGAGAAGGGCGAAGCAGAGAGCTGAGCTGTGACAGCACGTGAGGTTGGGATCTGGTGGCACTTCTAGTGTAGGGGCACTCCCAGGCAGCGAAGCCTGCATCAGGCACCAGCACCCGCTCTGGGTGTCATGGTGCACTGAGGCACAGTGGTGACCCTCTGTCTCATCCCTTAGGAATGGCAGGACTTTTCAAGGTTGGCGGAAGCACTCTTTAGTCCTGAAGGCAGGAACTGAAATGAGATGGGGGTAAAAGCAGGATAATTCAGGAGTGGTGATTGTCTTCATTATAGAGTCAGATTATTAACTGGAAGGGAAAAAGATAATCTAGTCCCAACCTTTTCCAGACCGTAAGGTCACGTAACCAGTGGCAGCTTCAGGACTGGGTGGGCCCAGGTTTCTTTCCAATCTAATTTTTTTTTTCCACAGTATAAAATAGTTCAGGCATATTAAGAGGCAGCACCTGTCTAATCATACCCAGCTGAAGAAAGAAACCGTTACAGTGAAACCCCTGGTGTACCTGATGGGTCGCATTTCTCTCTCACAGTCTTGAATTTGCTGTTTCCCTTTCCCACTCGTGTTTCCTGCCTTCTCTGCACACTTGTGTGATCTTTCTGCAATACATTTAATCCCAGGAGACAGGAACAGCACAATAGCAAAGCCATATGTGTGCAGATGAACAGAAGAAGACTGTCCTCATATAAAGCCCCCCTGGACCATGCTGAGAAGATAAAACTAAAAGATGTGGCCAGACCACGGAATATGCCAGTGTCAGGAAGAGGAGACGAGAGAAGGGGAGAATAGACACGACGAAACAGAAGCTGGTGGAGGGAGAGCCTGGTTGCAAACCTCGCCTTCGATGTGCTTACGAAACAGCCAGCCACCAGGAACCTACCCTTCTAGAAGGAAAAGTGACAATTTGCTGGTTTGTCTCTGTTGGCACTGCCCCGTGTGGAGAAGTAGAAACAAAACCAACTTGACCTCTGTGTTATAGGACATGCCAGTAGATAGAGTCCTTAGTGTTTCTGGTCACGAAAGCAGAATTCTGAAAGATCTGGCCTAGACTGAGGGACCCTATGGTAGCAGAAAGTGCTGATGCCACATTACTGACCTGTTTTCAAGGCTTGCAGAGATGGATATGTAGTCAAATATGATCAAGTGCTGGACCAGTTCACAGAGGCCAACTCCACCAGCGTGGGGGCAAACGGGAACTAAAAGGAAGGCGTTTCTGTTCAATGCCAAGAGTAGGGCGAAGACAGGAAGGGGCAAAAGGACCTCATTTTTCTTATTGCCATAGGTGATTAAATCATTTGTTAATATTTAGGATGAAAAATCATCAAATATTCCCTGATTAAGGCTAAATGGGAGTGAGAAAAAAATCAAAATGGCAAACTGCAGACTCGTGTGAATCCCAAGACCATGGATGGAGGGAGCCCGTCTGATGGGCAGAGAAAGGGAGGTCAGGTCTGCAGCCTCCGCGGCACCCTTACTTTCAAACTTTTTGGCCATCAGTAATACTGAGAGGTTTTCATTGACACTTCCCAGTCTGCAGCTGTCAATCTGGAGGAACTGCAGGGCGTTCGCCTGTAGGAGCTGCTTAAATATCACTCTATTGTGGCACTAGAAATAGAATTAAAAATAACACAGACAGAATCATCAGCCTTGGCCTTCAGGCTCTCTCAACCTGGCAATGTGGCAGTTCCACGCCACTCATTACTCATCAGTGGTCTTGGGGAAGCCCAGACTGCGTCTCTTCTTTGTTCTCACTGGGTGTGAGGCGAGCCCTGCTGGTGCAGGCAGGGACCTCGTGCTCACTTTTCTATAAATCTAATGCCATAGTGCAAGTCAAGTCACACCAGCTGGCCATTTACTAAGGAATAACTGTCACATCCATAGGCAAGAGGGAGATGAAGTGGAGCATCCAGATGAAATGTGGTGACAACAATAAGCAGGTGGCTGTCAGATGACAAAACAGAACCATGGCACTGCAGTGCTGCTCCCTTTGCGGGGAAAACAGAATCTGTCCCTCGTACTGCTCCGCTTGTGGGCTGACTGCAGCGGGCTTTGGTAGCTCTTGCGCTTAGCTGATAAGCACAAAGAGTGAACACAATCATGTTTATTCAATCTGAAAGCTGGCTTTCTCACAACCATCTTCTGCCCTCATGCTAGCAACTTCAAATTGCTGCCTTGTCAGTTTTGATTAGATGCTTTGAAAAAGACACATGACCTTAGCCATATGAACTGGAAAAGAAGCCACAAACTTTTGACTATATCTGACTCCAGACTCCAGGGAAGTGCTGTAAAATGACCCATTTTCTAAGATAACGAAAACTTCCCAACTCGGGTGATGGCGCCTAATGTAC